>JABWIB010001051.1:25945-38603 GCA_016617825.1 Platyplectrum ornatum
AGTAGGCTTACAGTAGCATATAAAAGTTATGAGTGTTAACATCTAATAATCTAGCAGTCTGTATTTAGATTTTTTTGTACATTTCTTACAACTTACAAGTTTAAAAACAGATTACATCTGATCTCTTTCACAGATGTTATGTTTCGGGGAGCATGAGAAGATGCAATATTTAAGTAATCTCTGGAGAATGCAGCTGGTCTTAGCCCTTAGTGTCTTAGCACTGAATCTTTCCAATAATTATGATAGAATTAAAATAATATACAGTATTAAATGAATACAATACACAATATATAAATGGTTTTAAAACTCCATAAATGTCCTGCATTATTGACACTTCTTCAGTGATCACAATCCGGTTCATCTCAAGCCTATTGCGCATACACAATAGTACAGATAATTACTATTTTATACATATAAATAAATAAATAAATAAATAAATAAAAGACAAAACAGAAGACTGCTGTAAAATAGCTTTAAAAATCCCTGCATGTCACAATCAAATCTGGGCAAAGACACAAATCACATACAGTGTAATGCATTGCTCTGTTGGAAATCACATTTTACAAATACAAAGAGCTAACAGCTAAATGCCAGGTGTGGGTATTTCCAAAATGTAACTATTGTGAAAATGTATTTCATGAATGGGTAACTATGCTGAAATATCCCTATTTTGCAACTTTCCCATTCAATGCAGTGAATATTCTACTTTCCTGACATTCTTCTTGATATTCTCAACGGTTCCAACAAAGACAGCACAGATGACGGAGGCAACGTGACCTGATGAAGGTGAGTGTTAATATGTGCGGAGGGGATGGGGTCTAGAAGGGGGATGGTTAGTTTTAGGCTACAGGGAAGTGATGGAGCAAAGTTGTGGAGCGCTAAGTTTAGGCATAGCACAGCAATGCATATTACAAGTCAAGTACATTAAAGTCAAGAATACATTACTATAACTATATTATTTTTCGTGAAATGAAGTTATAAAGTAATAATCAGCAAGCAAGAAACCATGACATTTATAAAACTGCGGCAACATTTTTATATACATATAGGTAATATCAGGTAATATTTATATTATGTATATAAATTTATATTGTGTATATAAATATTTTCCCTGAATGAAGTGAAAATAATGTATTTGACTTGGGTGTACATGAGTGCTCTCTTCTATTTGTTGGAGTGGCAAAGCCGCAGAATTATGCCCACCACGTCTGAATAATGGACCACTGATGATAGTATGCCATCCAGTTTGCTAAGCATGGTAAGCCTGCTCCATTAAACACTCACAAATCATACAACTTGAGAGCAAGAGGTAATTGTGACCCATGGCATATTTCCCCTGCACTATAATCACATACTAATAATAATCTTTCAATAAGTACACAATCTTGGTAATGGTCCTATTATATGTTAATAATCGGTTAATAATCAATGTCTTTTTATGTATATTCAGAATGTTATTCTCAGTCTATTTTAGACTCTTCTATACATGACAGGAATATTAGAAGAAATACATGCTTTTCTATAGCTGATTTTTCTTTCTGTCAGACAACTCATTACATTTGAATGATTTAGAAACAAAGCCACCATTTGCATTTAAATTGTGACATACATAAATATGTAAATGCAATATGAAGGTGGCTTTCGGTTTATGAATCATGCTCTAACATGAGCTGGCCAAGCACTTGCTAATCCCGTTAGAATATTTTCAATTGAAGTTGCTTAGGAATTGAGATAACAGAGCCCATGTTATCTTACCTATTACAATACAAACTAAAATGTTATTTTTTTAAGCATATAAATATGACTAAGACGCTGAAGATGCTGGCACCATTTTATCATTTAGTCCATAGTAGTGTGGTAATAATATAGAATCAGAGCCAAATTTTAATGCAATCTTCACAGGAGACCCCAGAACACAGAATTTCACAGAAGTACTGAAACTTATTAATAATTACTGGAGCATTTCCCATTAAGAGGAAGTGCCTGTGGTAAAAATGCCCACTTAATAACACAACCAAGGCTCTTTGTCAGAAGTGTCATTCAATTCTAGATGGGTCAGATTGCTCTAAATCACAAACAAACACACACATGTAGTCCGAGGAAAATCAGTTGCAATCCATCTGAAATGTATGGAATTTCTTGTTTATATTTGGGGCCAGAAATTCTGGACTCCAAGTACAGCAGTTATTTTTACTCCTCCCATAGTTGATTATTAAAGATACCTTCAATGTCACATAGTGACAGTGAAGCTGATATTTTGTAAGGAATTTTCTTTCCAGAATTGTAGAGAAGTAGAAAAGTAGAGGTAGCGACTCATACCACCTTGGGATCTCCTCGCTGTTAAATTACTTGCAGCGCATCCATCAACGGTTTTTACCACAAAGTAGCCTGCATTAAACTGTTCCCCAATCCATGATTCCTCAGATGCATCCTTAAGAGCTACACCTGTTGCTTCCGCTGCTGCTGCCAAGAAGGGGACCAGGAACACTGATGTGTTGTGCACTAGTTACACTCGCAGAGGTGTGCAGCAGAAGCAGCAGCGAGTATCACCCATATGACAATGTACACACTAATGACAGTATTGTGAAAAAAAATATAAAAAAATAATGTCAATAAAATAATTTATTTGGTGTATTAAAAATGGTTTTTACTTTTTTATTATCGCAAAACTCAGGATCAGCTTTGACATCTAGGGTAACATGCTGTTCTATTATATTTTAATGTAAATTAGTTTTTCATACCTCTGTGTGAATCAGTAGCAAGAGTTCTGTTAGCTTCCTCCAGAAATCCTGAAATAGGGTCATGCGTAATTGAAGAGAATGTGTTTCTTTTTTTAAAAAAAAAACCTTCACACAGTTAAACTCAGCCATACAGACATCACACACAGCACCACACTCTTTCCATTATCTTTTTATGGTTTGTATAAATAGCAGCACATTGCCACACATGTTATCATTTTGCACAGGCAATTTGAATATAAATTAAAATTTTAGCCATCACTAAATGTATCCTTGATTTGATACTGCTTTACTATGATACTATATTTTATTTCCAGAATCATTTTCACCTATTGGAGTCTGAACTCTATAGATATATTCAGGCCCAACATTGGGATTCCAGCATTGAGAATATAAATGGTCCTATTCTTCCCATTTAAAGAGTGGCAAATAATAAAAAACAATATTGGAGTATAAAATTACTTATTTTAAAAGATATTTTAGGAAATGTGGATGAAAGTTTGTATTTTGGACCAGATTTAAGAAATTATTTTATCCTAAGTCCCATGAGTATGGGGGAAGGCCACTTCCCTGGAATGCAAGGGTCTTATGCCTGCAAGACTCTAAGATTTCCGCATCATCCCAGGCCAATGGTCTTCCCCCATAAGGAGGGCAATCAGCATCCAAATTCTTAGCTATGCGTCTGGCCCAATATATGGAAAAACATCCATTTTTTTTAATCTGCATCTAACATATTATGATTAAATATAAATTTATAAAAACAGTTGCATCTTTTTCTTTATATAGTCATAAGGGTAACATCCTATAAGGCTCCTTTCGGTTCATCCTAGGTGATGTTTCCAAGCTACATTCAAATATATACTTTTAAATAAACTGTGTAATAAGTGTTTTCCAGTATGCACACAATAAATACATTTTAAAATGTATAATTTGCTCAGGTTTGAAAGCAGCATGGTTTGTCTAAGTATAGATATGTCTTTGCCGTTACTCTGAAACTCATCCTCTAATGTAGAGGGGTGTATTGCCCATGACTTCTTTTGTTATAATGCAAAGGAATTGCTAGGTACTGGAGTACTGACATCTCATGTCACTTCATGTAGAAATTACATTTCTTGCTTTAGGTTTCCAAATGAGAATATTTAGAAAACATCTGACAAACAGATTCCTGAAACAGGAACTATTGGTTATGTTGATGCTTCAGGAGATTTGCTTATTGTCATGATAGTTATTTAGCTCAGGTAAAATAAAAATGAATAAGCATAAGAAGCATTTGATTGAAACTAGCACAAATATCAGATGCAGCACACACTTTTCTACATTTTTGAAATACGATATTAATGTAGTGTTTTACCTTAACTCACCCCAATTATTACTCTAACAGCTGCAAGACTTCCAGATGTTACTTTTGTCCTTTTGTGCATTTGGTGCCCTCAAATCAGAGATTTAATCTGTCATGCTAGATTTGTCAAAGCACTATTGTATATCTTTGCCAAAATCAGATCTATGTTAACAAAGTAATTCTGTTAAATAGATACAAATATAAATAATAAAAAATATCTGTATCAGTCATCATCATCATGAACCAGATTTTGATAGAATGTTTTGTGCCCAATAGAAGTCAGTTCCATATGAGTGCTCTCATTGGGCTGGATTCAGCTTTTCACTCTCATGACTTACACTCTCATGGGTAAAACCATGATGAATTGCAGGGGAGGTAAAATTAATGTCAGTGGTTTTGCCCATGAGAGTGTAAAACTCATGAGAGTGAAAAGCTGAATCTGGCCCATTGTGAATTTACTCTAGCACTCCAGCACTCCACTTGTATGCTTAGAACTTAGTTAATCAGGCCCAATTGCATACGCTTGCATGCTTAACTCAAAGAAAGCTGATCTAACACAAACCAGATTCATATGTAAGTTCTGATTCTGAGCATGTGCAGTGTGAACACAAGGGCTGGCAACAGAAATCTTTGGACCCGGTATACTGCCCCTTTCCCCCACCAGTAGCAGTGCGAGAGCGCTAAAGACACAGCCCAGTCTCTTGCAATGCTAAGAACTGCTGGGCAACCAGAAGGCGCAAATCTTAATTGCGGATTAAGAGCAGAGTGAATAAAAGTCAGTTTTCTCAAACTGCTGGGAACATCATCCTGCCTACCTTATAGGCAGGAGATGTGGCTACTAAGAGACAATGAGGGTGGAGACACCACAGGAGAAGGTTCTCTGCTCCAATCTCCTGTCAGCCCTTAACAACAGGGGTGACGAGGCCCTCCTGAAGTTTATGGCCCATCACAACTGTGTCCCAAATGTGTACATTTGTACTTGGGTCTGAGTTTATGGGAACCAATAAGATTCTAGATAACATTTTTTTAATGTTCTAGCAAATGATAGCTGGAATTTTTAGTGTCCTTCTTCATTTGATGAAATGGTATACAATTACTTTTCCCTTAGAAAATGGTAGTATGGCAAATGCCAAAAATAAGAGTTTTAAAATAGATGCACATATAAACTAATGTGTGGCTGTTATAGAGAATATGAAGGACAAGAGTTTCTTTTGGTTTTAGATCATAAACTATACATAAAATACCTCAACCCACTTTAGCTGGCTCGTCCATGTTCTCCTCATTCAGCATTTTGTATTGTTTTCCATGCTGTCATTTTCTAAGAGAAATCATGGAAGCATTGTAAAGATGAGAGAGGGACTTGAAGGAAAATATATTGGAAGAGAAAGAAACAAAATTGAAGAGTGCCAGATTTTCTCTTTAGTTATTTGACTGTGGTACTGAGAATAATACTTTTTGTTGGCACAACTCCAAATATTTTCAAACTGACTCTGACTCTTTCTTACAAAACAAATAAGTATATCTTAAAATTGGAGTGAAAATCTTAAACAATAGCCAAAATAGACACATTTGTCACAGTGCAGTTTCTAGACTGAAATGCCAGATAGATAAAAGGATAATAGTCCAATAACTTGAACCATTAATCATAGTAAGCACAAAATAAATTGCAAGAATAACATACAGATATAAAGCAAAGTAAGAGGGAGATAAAAATACCTTTTAAAATGATGTATTTATCCTTCTTTGTTACCTAGGGTGCTTATTTTATGTACAACCAGCATAGTGGGGAATATATTGTTCATTCTATCATTTATTGAATAAAAAAAAGTCTATTGTTATGGTTTCCTTGATTTCTATTATATTTTGTTGTTAAGGCTGCTGTATAATGGTATATGTTAGACCTGACCACATAATCAGAATTCTTCTCACCTACACAAGAAATTCACTTTCACAAATCACATTGTCTGAGGTTGTTGACAATAGCACCCATCCCCATATAATCTGCAACTGCCCCTGAAACACCCAGGGACCATATTAACTACATTACAGTATTTGCATTTTTCAATACATTATCATATTTTGTATGCATGCACAATACACACTTTGTATTTATAACTAACAATCAACCTGATATAATCTCTATCCCACTCTTAACTAGGTATACACATCTCATTGCCTTATGTAACTATTATTATATTTTATTAGCCTTCATTCATCTCAAGCATGTACTCACCACAAAGTGCATGGATGTGCATAGAATGTAAAGCTGATCCTTGGCAGCTGGCCTACAAAACAAACTCTGGACAAGGTGGTCATATTAATCAAGGAGGGCCCAGAATTAGTGAAAGCATTAGAAAACAATGAAGACAAAAAAGGTAAAAACTGTTATTCCTCTTTTCCACCAAGAACCCAGGTTCAGACCTGGGTTTGTAAGCTGCATTTTTCCCAGGTCAAAAAAAGACACCTTTTCCACTGCAAGGTGAACCTGGGTTTTTTCCAGGGTTGACACCATTTCCACTGAATATAGTAGAGAAATGTTACCTACTATGTTTTAAAGGGAAACCCCTTTTCCACTGCAGCGACCCAGGTAAAAACCCTGCATTAGTCCCAGCTAAAAACCTGGGTCACTTTACCCAGGTTTAATTTTTTAACTATGTGATTAAACCCAGGTTTTTTTTTGTCAGTGGAAAAGGGGTATCATTTTCTCCAGCTACTGGTGCCCAATAAGGTGAACATGCCCTGGACCACTAGAGGACTGGACCACTAGAGGAACAAAGGATCCTCTGGTGGACCACAAGACACACACAGAGGTAGCGGCCGCATATTGGTGATTACGATGTTGTCACCTAATTGTCATGAGGTGCAGTCTGCACGTTTGTATCTCCACTTCCTGCTCTTAGCTCTACCTTCTCTTCCTGCGGTGTCCCGGGTGTTTCCTAGCATCATGAACACACTTCTGGCCCTACAGGCACGTAACGCTCGAGGATCATGTCGGTTTCCACAGCAAAAGTATCCTTAGGTGACATAGTTGGACAATCACCCAATTCATCCTCTATAATGAATCCTCCGCTCCTTTAAATATCCATCTCTCCTCCCAGCCCAGATTATAATGGTTAGTATTTCTTTTTGCTCTCCTGCTTCCCTCCTTCCCTCCTATAGCCTAGCCCAGGCCTTGTACCTGTTCTCAGCCTAGCTGGGCTCATACCCCCCTTATCAGCCTTCCTCACTTTCTCTTACCTCTTTAAGCTCCCTATCGTCTTCCACTGCTCCTTTACTCTCTCCACCTTCTAGTATCTATTCCTGCATCTCTCTTTTTTTGTCTAAGGCAGAGTCCTGTCACAGCTTCGCCACTACAAGTACATCCGTAGCTTTAGAGGCTCTGATGAACACCAGGCAGTGATTTAGACCCTGATTTAGGGAAAGCCACCAGATTATAAGCACAGGATGCTAACCCCTATCTATCTTTATACACTTTGACTGAATATGCTTCAAATATATTTTAAAACATTGTGGCTATTATAACAGTGAGTTAAGGACTATGTTATATATAACACATGTGTATTTTTGAGAAATCTATGTAATGAGCTGCTCTTTCTTGAGATATAGTAAAAGAATACTTTTTCATATTTCACCTGAGACCATTTTTATGGATAGAGATATTCTAACTGTTGTCTGCACCTACTGGAGAATAAAACAGTGTGCACCTGCAGCTGCCAATGTGTGGCAACTGCAAACTATACAAAGTTAGCGCTTTTTGGTTTCTAATAATGTGACTCCACAGTCTGCAGCCCCTGTATTATAATAATGTGACTCCAACATTTAGGTTGTACTTGTGGGCTTTTTCATTACATATGTGGTCAATATTGTATATATCTGTACTAGGAAGAACACAATGTTCCTGTTTTGTCTGTACTGTTCATTTAGTTTGTTATTTATTAAGTTAAATTGACAATTTTATATATAAACATTGTGTTTTATATTGTGCAACAATGTACATACATTTTACTACACAACTATAATTGCCTACCATTACTGAGGATGAGCCCCAAGAATGATTTCCTCTGGTGGACCCATCATGCCTCATCATGAATACCTGAAGAGATTGAATTGCACTTACACATTTTTTTTTTATTTGAATCCTTATGAATGCCAGGGAAATATTGTGCTATTGCACATGGAACTCACATACTGCATGGTTTATGTTTAATATTTACATTAGAAAAAAAATCACTTTTTAACTCTTAGTCTGTTTTAACAGTTTAGATTTTCATACCCTTGCAGTTCAAAATGGTTTTGCCTGTCTACACCTAAACAAGCAGAAAACAAATTACTTTGTTAGATAGAAGGTATGAAATAAGTGCAGAATTAATAAATAGACTGGCTGGATATGCAGATTGAAATAAGGATCCAAATACACAGAGCCTGAAATAGATAAAATGTTTCAAAATTACACAACCAAAGTTGCGATCTGCAACACAAGATCCTGGCACTCACTTTCATTATATGAATGATATAAGCAGTCTTTGAAAAGACCATAAAGTCAATATAGCCAAATCCAGTCTCTCCAAAACAATGTGCAAGTTGTAAAACAGTTCAAAGGAATCTGAAGTTTCTACTCACAGTCTGGCTTGACCTTAGATCAGTGGTTCCCAAACTTTCTCAGTCGAGGCACCCTTAGGGTCTCCATAATTTTTCAAGGCGCCCCTAAGACACAATTTTTAAGTTTTTGAGTCAGAATAGAGTAACAACTATTAAGGTAAAGACATAAATACTTCAGGTTGATATTAATTCTTGTTTATCTCCTATACGAGATGTAAAATTGTACTTCTAAGTAACACTATCAACTTAGCACCATGTTGGAAACAACATTCCGCGGCACCCCAGGGAGCCACGGCACACAGTTTGGGAACCACTGCCTTAGATGATGACACGTGGAATATGCCCAGACATATTACGGGTGCCTAAAATCCCTAAAATACACACACCTCAACATAAGGTCCAATAAAGTATTGCATGGTATATTTTATGTCAGAATTATATCCAGTGCAATGGCAATAGAGTATATACCTGTATATCAGGGGTTCTCAAGCACGGTCCACGAAACACAATAGCAGCGCATGTTAATGATGACAACGTGTAATTCTTCTTACATACGTCAGTTACTAATGAATACACCACTGCTCCAGAAAGAAGATCTGGAAAATATGCAATGTTAGTGGTTCTTGAGGACCATTGTTGAAAACCCCTGTTCTATATAGTATCTGTTGGACTATGAAGTCCTAAACATCTAATTCTTCAATATAAAATTTCATTTAAGTCTATAGGTCAGATAATATGTACAATACAATCTTTACTTGCTTCTAACTAGGAGATCTTTGGATCTCCTGGAATTGTCACCTCCTTGACCTGGCCAGCAATGAACAAGGGAGCATTTTTTCTTCACAAATAATCACTTAAAAACCAATGCAGCTTAAAGCCAGTGAAGTAAGAAAGAAAACAAAAATGTAAATATATTTTTAGAGCTCAAATATATGTGATAGTTTGAGAAGAAATCTGTAACTGGCAAAAAAATAGAAAAATTGTAGAACATGTGTGTTTATGTAAAATTAGAAACGTGACTTTCTATTTTGGTATTTTTTTTATTACATTAAGTTTCTGCTCTATTTTAATAATCTGGGACTTGATCCATAGTTTAAGTTTTAAACTAGTATAAGTTATGCAGGACTTTTGATGCTTGTGAAATTGGAAAGAGGTAGCAGAGAATATAAGTGCACATTATGTACAATTTACTGGTCCTTGTAGATACTGTAAGGCTACATAAGCAAAATACATTGTTGCAGGGGATATTTTGTAAAAATATTGTAATAATATTAGACAAGATGTATGTTGCAGAGTGGTCATAGCTCCCAGTACAGTCTGACAGTGTATCGGATCCGGACTTCTGAGTAGACATTCACTGTATCATTGCATGCACATGTAGCACCTCTCCTTTTGCTTGCACAGAATTCCAACTCTGGGACCCTTGTAAAATGACAACAAATCCGAACCACCTATATACATCTCCATCCCACTTGTGACCACAACCAATCTTCTGTGGAGCCCTTCAAAAGAAAAAAAAATGGTACCACCAATTCATGTTGTCAGAAAACATAATTTTTCTAGAATCTGGTTCCAGTCCAGCATTATAAGTAAGCTAGTGATTAAGGTGATATATAGTTCCACATCTTTTATAACAGTCAGTAAGTAAACAAGAGAAGAATCAGACACTGAGAAGCAACTAACAAACAAAGAATTAAATACACAAGGAGCAAACAAACCACAGTGAGTAATACAAAAGAGTCCATGTAATGGAGGGGAATGCAGGTGCTGACAACAGGATATCGACAGGGAGTAATGCAAAGGGGGTCCTGGTAATGTGCAGTGGGGAAACTGATAAGAAACTGAGAGACACCAGTGCAAATCAGCGACTCCACTGCAGGGTCAAAAGAAACTTGATGTACCAGAATGATCTGCTGGGAAATAACCTGGTTGATGTAGCCAAGTGTCAGGTGCTGTCCATCATAGACAAGAGAAAGAGGAAAGGATGGTTACCCCTGTAAGGGATAACCACAGGATTGTGATACATATGTTTTAGTCCAGGGGTTCTGAATCACAGTCCTCTAGTACCACCAACAGTGCATGTTTTCCAGATCTCTGTATAATAAGTATGAGCATTACCTGTGGATCTTTTCACATCTAGGTTCAGATTTACACTCTCATGACTTGCACTCATGACTTACACTCTCATGGGCAAAACCATGCTGCACACAGATACTGACCAGTGTTACTGTTACACTGTTATTAGACTTGTGCTAGGAAACTTCTCACCTGTAATACTGAAGGAAACATCATCTCTCACCTGTAACATAGAAAGTGTCATGGCCCATCCAGTCTGTAATACTGATTGCAATTAAATCAATTTACCTCCCCTGCAATTCAACATGGTTTTCCCATGACAGTGTAAGTCATGAGAGTGTAAATCTGATTCTGGCCAATAGTCAGTAACATGCACTGTTAGTTGTACTTGAGATCCGGGGTTGAGATCCTCTGTTCTAGTCTATGACAGTCTTCAACATCTCTTCCATCTCTTTTTTTGGATAAGAGATGAACTTTCACTCTCACTGTCAATGTAGATAGCAATCATGACAGAAGTCATGGGAGAATAAATGACAGTTAATTATAGATTTTGTTATGCAAGATTTCTCTGTTGATGCAGTGCAGTAATGTGTACTGCTGAAAAGTTCATTATTTACACTGAGAATTATATTTCTCTCATATTATGACCCCGCATAACTTTTGTAATGTGTTAAATGTCTACACTATATTTCACAGCAGATGAATCTGTTTTGCAAGTAATGTTGGCTAATTTGTAAATGTAATAACATATTTGCTTTTGTAATGAGTTAAATGTCTGGCCTATCTTTCACAGCTATTTCCCAATTCATATTGGCTAATTTGTAAATATAATAAAACGTTTACAAACATTTTTGGATTCAGTAAAGCATATCCATGATCAAGTGAAATTGATACAAAATTAGCCCTTTCACATAGTGTATGTTTCTGACCAATAGCAATGTGTTCCAAGGGCCACACCCAAAAAAAGAGTCTAAATGCGTCATGGATAGTCAAGGATAGGTCACCTACCTGAACTTAAACATGACCTGCAGTGGGGCAAATATTTTAATGTAAACAGGCTTGTAATGCAAACAAGTTGTACTTGAATATAGATCACACACAGTTATGTGCGCTTAATTTCTGACCATGTGCAGTAGTAGAGAACACAGAAAAAGAGTCTCACCACCTTGCGTATGCTCAGATATGGATCTTCACCAATAAGTTAAGAGTCTTCCACAAGACTGGATTTTGGAGAAATGTTCATTCCATTCATACTACATACAACAGAAATATTGTAAATCTGTAAAAGCTTTTTGTTTCACTGCATACTTCACTTTATACCACTTAACCAGATGTATCATTATGGTTTGAGACCTTAGTGACTTGGGCTTAGCAGGGCTCGAAGTGGGGGTGTATATGGGGGTATGCCATACCTGCACGTCTCCCACTGATGTAATTGAAATACTACAAATCTCCATTGACTTCTATTATATTCAGTGTTTCCATACCGTCACTTCTAAATGTCCATACCAGCACTTCTAAATTTCCACTTCGGCCACTGGGGCTTAGTGACCTGTATTTTCATTCTAAGTCATTCTCAGGAGCATTGAGTTTATAAATGGCAAATTTGAAGAATTATTTACTATAAAACATGAAAAAGGGAAATGCAGGAAAGAAAGCAAGCTTTAACTGTCTTTCAATGTTTGTTGAAAAAGTCATCTAAATTCAGATTCAGACATGGACCAGGCACTATTTACTTAAGCTAGGCACACACGGTAAGATAAATAGTTCCAATTTAAGGATTTTTTCAGGAGTGGGTAAAACCATGTTGAATTGCAGGGGAGGTAAAATGAATGTCAGTGTTTGCATGCAGGGAGAATACTTTATTGTTGCATGTTGCACACAGATACTGACCAGCGTTACTGTT
>JABWIB010001051.1:60204-76523 GCA_016617825.1 Platyplectrum ornatum
TATTATTGCATAGGTCTGTGTTATAGTATTATTGCGTAGGTCTGTGTTAAGTAGGAATAAAGGGAATTTAATGAATAAAAAAGAGATATAGGCTACTTTTCTTACACTAGTGTGTGTGCTTACTCCTATTGTGCACAGGTAATACAAGCTGTGGTTACACCTAAAAAAATAGGTATAGTTGTTTCTACAGGTTGAATGTTATGGAATTATAAACTATGAATAGGAGTGTTATTATATTCTGCTCTGTGATGTAGCTTAACTTCAAATACGATATGAATATGCATATGAACACATTTAGAGGCATATCCAAAAACATAATATATAATAATATGTGTGAAATCATAGAACAGGATACAGGCAACAGAATTGTTGAACTTGTCAATTGTTGAACAGAATTGTTGAACTTCACATATCTATTCATATCATTATTAGAGGAATAAGTAGGTGTTGTTTAGTTTACAGTATGGATCTTGTCTGTTTGGTACCAGTTCAGACTTCCCTCCACTTGAGCTGTCAATAATATCTGGAGAATTCTCAGATCTATCTGAATCTTTAGCTGAGGGATTCAGTTGCATGAATATTGTAATGCTTCTCCCAGCCTAAATATTCTAGTTTATTAACTTCATAAAAAATATTTACAGTTTTAAATATTATCTATTTAAAGATCAGAACAGAGTAAAAGAGAGCTCTAGAGAGAAAATTAATGTTATGCAACCTAAATGCTTGCCAACCAATCTATTTATTTATGTAACTAAATATGATCTCTGTAAGTGTAGAGACTGTGCCGAGGAGCATTAGCAGAGCAATGAGATTGAGCATTCCAGACCCTAACTTAGCATTCTATGTACTGTGTATACTGTCAGTTCCCACTGGAATTAGAAAGGTGAATCCAGCCATTACTGTAGGCGATAGGTCTCTGTTCCTGCAAACCATGGGGCATAGTATTCAAACATTGCATATCATTAAGATGTTACNATGAATAAAATAGATTTTATGGTATACTCAGATGTGTGGAGTTTATCCATACAGAATGTAATATATATAGTTCTATACTGACTACAAATAATTATGGAGCTATTACACTATGGACAGAAAGTACATTTTGCAAGCAGGACTCCTTTTACTAACTTGTCCACACCCATCCCACATCATCAAGGGTTCGCATAGAATGGAGGATTGTGCATAAGGACTTAGCCAAGCATTTAAATCAAATGGAGACTTTGAGGCTTTTAATAGTAAACATGAGGTTGTTTCCTGGTTGTGAAATTGTCCTGGAACCAACATAACCTATTTTCTTGGGTGTGCAGATCCAGGTACATCTGGCTTTATCTTTAACCTGTATCATCCATATCTTTAACCAGTTTGTACCTAATACATGTATCCCTATAGTCATATAACAGACACCTTTCTAAAATATTCACTTCAGCCAAAGATGTACACCTACCCTACCATAGGGAACAGTGTAACACTTTTTCTCATTAGTAATAAGTTCAGACTAATTTAAGTGTCTCAAAAATAGAATGTAATTGTATTATACATATGTATTGTATAGCTATGTTCAATGATTAATAAATTATCTAAGTCATTTAGGCTTATTTTATCACCATTGTAAAGCTGGTCATACACATCCATTTATCGGTTGATTGGACCACAAATGGCTGTAGTATTATGATCAGTATTTTTTAGAATACCCAAAAAATTATTGGGTCCAATAATATTTATCTAATGACATATACAAATAAAATATATAAATTACATATAAAATATTTGCCTCCAACCGTTGTACTAGCCATTAATGGAGTTAGCTAGAGTACTGAAGATGGACCGACTACACATTACTTTTCAGGGTCCAGTTTAGGTCTAGGCCAGGTCCAATCAATGGAGGGACTGATAAGAGACTTGTGCAGTCCTACTATCAATCTCAATTGCAACTTCCTTTTCTGCCAGGATTGTCAGTCCTAGCAGAAGAGTTAAGTGGTATTAATATCAGAACCTTTCTCTAGTAGGAAGTCCCAGTTACCAGACCATCTCCTACTGGGACTGATAATCTACATACTGTATGCCCAGCTGAAGGGTCAGTGTTGAGAGAAACACATTAGGGGTTCTATTATTGTTTGTGTAGTAATCTTTCTCCATTGGTCCAGTATGAGTTTACAGTTTGGTTTTGTTCTCCTCATCATCATTTATCATCTGTGTAACTAGAAAAGAGGTTTCTTCAAAGAGAACTTAATGCATATAAAGCATTTTGAAAATGACAAAGGTAATCACTATTGTAAGGTTCAGTGCACAAGCTCCAGTGGTCATTCCTCCAACAACAGCTTCAATAACATACAGTCATAGCATTGATTGTGTAGGAGAATAAAGGAAAATTGTATACTATATGCACTATTTTTTTTTATCTTTTCATATTTATTTTTCTGATATTTAGATTATGACTTTACCTGATACTTTTTTGTATATCAGATTTATTGTGTATTTTATTGTGGTCTTAGAATAGAGTCCAATGAGACTGCATACCTTGCATTATATAAAGGACAAACCTATTTTTTTTCCATTCATATTGCATTAAATAGTATCAAACAGCTCATATAACATTAGTATTTTCAATATCCTACATTTTAATAATTGTTGTGGGACTTATATCCCTAGACAACTAAGACAAATAAAAGTGTTATGTCTGGAAGTCTAGGCATTTTTGGAGTATTTGTCATGTTAATTGTATAAAACGTACATGTTAAATCTGATTATCATTTATTGAACTCTGAACCCTTATCTGTTAGATACTCTTTTTTCCTTAATAGATGTCTATGTTTATGACTCCTTTGGGATTCCTAACTATGATAACTTTATTTCAGTTAGTATGTCATCTAGTCCTCTAATATATGCCATAAATGTGTCTTCTTGCTTTCAATATTCAACCATATTCATTACATATGAGTTAAATGTTCCTTTAAAATACTAATATTTATTTCAGTAGGGCCCCGCAGGTGATGGATGGCCGACATTAATTCCATCTTAACGCATCGACTGTATTTTTAAAATGTCTCTGGACGACGCCAAAGTAACATGTCCTTCTGGTACAATTGGGCCTTTGGAGCTGAAAAAACAGTCAGTGCTGTGGCTGTATAATAAACAAAATTTTTAAGCTACAGTATGTAAAGTGGTGTAACTTTTTACCTTCTTTTCACTTATTTTTTATCTAAATTTGGTCCTATATATGTTTTTCATTATTTCTATGTAGTTATTTATTTACTTATTAATTTAGTTAGCTAAAAACATATACTGTAAATATAATTGATACACAGCAGAGATAAACAATGTGCATAATATATAGAATATATGGTTTAGCAAGAAAAGCGTTATAAAGCTAATTAATTATCAGATTGCGCTGTTGATGACTAATAACCAAGAATAGTCCCAACCTTGAGCAAAGCTGTTGGATTTTTACTTACTAGTTGGGTGTAGTGTTAAATTAATCACTAAATATAGTAACTGCTTAGGATGCAAAATAAATTTAAAGCTCAGTTGTAGTGATTCTACAGTCATAGGGACGAGATGCAAGGCAAGAGCTACAGGATTTGGTGTTATTTATTTTATAGCCACATCATTTCCCATAGTCTGCAAGCTCATACATAATATTCGGCAGTGAGGTAAAGGGAGGACTGAGTGTGAGCAAGATGTCATCTGCAAAAAGTGAAACATTGTATTAGCAATCTTTAACTGATATAGTCTGAATTAGAATTTTTCCTAATCTTAGATCTGGACCATTATTTATATTATAAATATTTTAATGAATTTGTACTTCGATCACTGTGAAAAATATGAGCTTTTAATAGAATACTAATCTGATTTCAATATAAGTGTAGTCCAATACATACTAAATACAAGAAAATTAATAAATAATGTATTGTTTTAAATAATAGCATATGTATCTTTTAGTGTTAAGATTTTCTTACAGTATTGTACAAAAGTCTAGAAGTTCCAATCTCAAAACATTTTTTTTCCAACAATAGATTTTTATTAACAGTTAACAAAAGCACATGATAAGAAATTAAAGATAACACAGTGCATCGCAGATGCTAAATGTACAATGATACAGGAGGCACTGCATACAAGGATGTAACTCCACAGTTCCAGTGGGTACGAGAAGACAGGAAAAAAAAAGGGGGGGGGTAGGGGGAGGGACCAGAAACCTTAATATCAGAATCATGGGGCGTAGGTAACATCAAAACAGAGAAGATGGAGTCAAGAAAAACAGTAGAGGTATACTCAATATCAGCCTAAGGCCTGAGACCAGCAATAACAGAGACAGACAGCTATGAAATAATAACAGAGTACAATTAAACAGCCAGGGTAAGCACCTGCAGGTTAGGGGAAGAGGGGGTCAAAAGTGTGGGGAGAGGACATGGTAGAAGGCCGGAGATTCAGGATTCAAGGGGAGATGGGGTGACAGCGGGAGCGGAGCAGATGCCACAAATTCCGCCCAGCAAAACCATTTGAGCAAAGGCGCCGCCGGCTTATGAGAGTAAGGGGCGTCCATTGCCTCCATTACGTAGTGAAAGTTAACTTTAGCAACAACTTTAGAGAGCTTCGGTGGGAGAGGGGACTTCCAGGCCTGGCCGATGGCTGCCTTAGCCGCCAGGAGGATATGACTGAGAACATATCATTTATCAGAGGGGAAAGAGGAAGGGGAAAGATGCAGCAACGCGATCTCCAGGGTGAGGGTAAGGTCAGTCCTACAGACGTATGAGATGAACGCAGCGACCTGGGACCAGAATGGCTGTATCATAGGGCAAAACCAGAAAATATGAGCAATGTCTCTGACTGCTCCACACAACCACCAACATAACTTGGACACAGACGGCTGTGNAGGCGCCAAGGAGTGAGGTACAATCGATAAAGGAGTTTGACTTGCCTCTCGATATGATCTACGCATCCCAACAGGCAGAAAAGTTGTGTATTTTTTTTTAAATAATATATATTTAAATAAAAATGGTCTTCATTATACTGCAGTCAAGAAATCTTAAAACTACAAGTATAAAAATGGTAGAAGGTACAACTTAATACCAATTAAGGAACCGAACCAAATAGCTAAATAGCTTTGAGGACATGAAGCATATTTGTATATTGTTCTGGCTAAAGCTGTTGGTGGCTAAAACTACAGTACAAAGTAGACAAGCTTGACTCATTTTCATGGTGATCTTCAGTGATGCTGAAAAAATAATAACGATATTCTAGCGAATGACGCAAAAACGGAGGAGTAAGCCATTATACTACTTTCTTAGGAGCAGCAGCAGGGCACCACATTGCCAGCAGCATATGATTAAAGCCCAGAATGCTGAGGCTGCAACATAAAGCATGGACGCAGAATGCAAGGAATGATTGCCATTTTATCACAGGATTCTTTTGTATAAATTCTCTATATAGTCAGTGTAAATAATTTCTGTTTTTATTTGTATAGCCTGTTCCTAACATATATATATATATATATATATATATATATATATATATATATATATAGGAATTTCCGGCAGTCATCCTACCTCTGTAGTTTATAGAACTGGGTGTTATTGTGTGACCTAACAGAATACCTGTGATTTAAACTGCTCTTAAAAAGACTTCTCCTTATCTTGCATAGAATAATGTGATAAATGTGATGGTTGCTTGCTCACAGCTTCATCACTACTCCCATGCTTTCCTGATGAATTCGAGAGTATGAGCCGTGATCAAGGCTCGAAGTGGGGGTGTATACGGTGGTATGCAATACTGGAACTTCTCAGACTGATGTAATGGAAACATTTCAAATCTCCATTGACTTCCATTATTTCCTATGTTTTCATACCACCCCTTTTGAATGTCCATACCCCCAATTCTAAATTTCCACTTCGACCACTGGCCATGATACTGAAAATACCTGGTGCCAAAAGGGTTGTATAGTCGGACACTCCCACCAAATATGTAGGAAGTAGCCCGGTGCCGAGGAGCATCTCCAGCATGACTCGTGACTGAGACCGAAGGGTAAATCTTGTGGAAGACAGTGGGGCAACGTGAAAGGATCTTATAGTGAGTCTCAAGAATGGCGACACTTCGAGAACAATTTTGGACCAGGCCTCTGCAGGGATATCCAGGGAAGTCCCGTCTCCAAGCTAAGGCATAGGCCGGCAACACGGGCTATTGAGCTTGCAGAATGAGATAATAAAAAACACATACAATATGTGAGGGTGGCTCTGGCGCTATGCAGAGTTTTTCAAAGGGAGACAAATCCGCACTAACCATCCTATGGAGGGAATGGTGATGCATGTAATAGTATACCAGTAGGTAATGCCAGAATTCATGGCCTAGGAGATTCCATCACTGACGAACGCTAGTAAAGCTGCAGACTCAGCCAGTGTCAACCAACTGGCCAACCCGGTAGACCCCTGCTACAAGCCAGAAACTAAATCCAATGTAGTGCAAGTTGGTGTCATGTGTGTCAGAGAGAAAGGTGTGAAGGAGAGAAGTCTGTGATGAGATGGTCGGAAGAGTACGTAAGCGCTTCCAACAGGAGAAAGTTGGAGCAATAGTAGGGTGATGGATGGGGGAGAGTGCAGATGTCCATGGAGCTAAATGAACTGGGAGTTGCAGAGATTGGCCCTCCAAGAAAACCCGCTGCTTCTCCACCATACCCCACGAACAGGCCAGGATTCTGGAGAGCAAGGACACATAATAATATCCCAGAATATTTGGTAACTAGAGCCCACCATTGGCCTTACTGCATTCAAGGACCTGCAGCTTAAGCCGGGACTGTTGACCCCCCAGATAAAGTCCTGAAACGTGAGCGAACCAGTTCGCCAAGATAGGGATAGTCTGTTGCAAATATAGGCTTTTTCCAATATTTTTTAAGCTTTACATTAACTGAAAAATGCTGCTGTTTCCAGAGTTTTAAATAACTTGTATTAAATTAAATTAAGTTATCTGTGTGCACGAGCGTACTTGCTTGTGCGTACACATGGTTGGCTTTTTGTTTGATGTGCATTTTGTTTAGTTTGTTGTGTCTTAAATTAGTCTAGTTTAGTGGGAGGGTTGTCTTCTATATTAGTAAAAAAAGACTATTTTTGATATTTGTAACCATTTTAGTATGGATCCCCTTTTTATCTTTTGTTATTTTTTTCTACTCATGTATCTCATGTAGTAAAACAAACAATATATTTATACAATGAAGGCTATACAAAAAGTTTCAGTAATGAACACATGGATTCTACACAGCTGAATGGATGTTCTAATTAAAGGATCTATTTAAACCTGACAGACAAGAACCCTCCTTCCTTGAGGAAGTTCCAAGGGAACGAAACGCGTCGCCATACTAGCTATACTATTCAGTCTTTTTAGAGAATTCCGGGACTCTGTTTTATGTCCAGCTGCATTAAAGAACAAAGCAAACCTAAGATCTAAAGCTGCAAAGACAGACAGAGCATGTTACGAGTTGAGGATAATACCCTCCCCCCTCCCTCCCTCCACGAGAGTGGTTCCAGGCAGTAGACCGCAGAGACGACCAGGCTTCAGAGGCAACCCGCTTACAGCCAAAAGGGAGGCTGTGGATAAAAAGCTCTAAGGACATATAACAGAATATCCTGGAGAGGACATGTGAGCAAACAACAACACAGTATTATATAGACGTATTTCATCTGTTATTTATGGATATCCATATAAAACTGCAATAACCAATCAATATATATGTGAAAGAACATTTAGATTTAAATAACCATCAACAGCCGTCCTATATTTCAGCCATTATATAAAGGAATAGTTCTCGTTAAAGGTATTGACATACTAGCGCTATATAAACACATTTTTCTACTTTTTCTACTCAAAAGCCATGTACAAATATTTGGTTATATGAAGACGGTGCATCAGGCAAAGAATATATTATACCCATGTAACACTCTTTGGGATGTGTTATACAGAGGTGTGCAGGCGTTTCTGTCTTCCCCCTCATGTCATCTTGGAGACATAGCAGATTGTGCAAAGTGATAAGAAGTGTTTAAAGAATTGCCACATGTGTTAAACAAATGTTATTTTCCAAAAACTATTTAATGCATGTAATGTAAATTTTGGTTTAGATCACAGTAAAATATTATATTATATATTATTGGTCAGATATTAGATGTTTAGAAGCTTGTAAAAATTACAATCATTGTTTGTAGGATCTAAGGCATGTATCAGGCCATGGATATCTGCCCATAGCCTAGCCTGGGCATAGGTAGAAAGGCATCACTCTTGCTGGTAAATTCCCTGGACAAGAATGTCCAATTCTTCATTGGTGAAGCTGGGATGTCTGCCCACAATTGTGGTCCACCTCAGCTCCGTTATCAGACAAGAAAGGTCATGTTCATGGTGGTATGGCCACAAGTTCCTAAAAAGTGAGTCTGGAATGCTGCTTTTCTGCTTATGGATCACGGAAAAGAGCTCAATGAAATAGAAAAAAGCCATCCAAGTACTAACCAGTTCTGACCCTGATTAATTTTCCAGATCAGATGTGTTCAAGTTGGCATGTTTGTAGGTGGAGGATGCCCTCTGAAATGCTGCTTTTCTACTGATGAATCTCTAGCCTGGAACAGACTATATGCCAATTGTTTTGATGTAGGCTGGTAGCAGGGAGATGTCTATATATTGATTAATCTACAGTGCTATTAGCAGCTCAATAATTACAAATGTAAAAAATATTAACAATTACCATTGTTAAGATATTTAGTACATTCGTATTGTTATTGTTATTCCGCCACTGATGAGAAAACACAAACATTTGTCTTTTGTTTCACTTGAGGTATTGAAAAGTTACACTTGTACTCAGATTGAAACCTTGAAAGGCTCGAACATTTGCAATACTTCTAGGCTATCTTGCAGGCAATGCAAATCACATGAAGCAAAGAAATCTTCAGAAAAGCTATCTGCCTCTGCTTGAAAGTAATATGAAATTGGAAATTTGCAGATGTCAAAGGTTTCAGAGAAATATATAGTCAAGTCAGGAAAAATTAATGACTGCCAAGTGAGTCGTGAAGAATCATTTGAAAGCCAGAGAAATAATTTGACAGCAAAAGATTTCACAGCATCAACAGATGTAAAACAACTTGCAAAAGCAGTAGAAAAGCATCTTTTATTTTTACTTTTTAGTAAGTTCTACCTCCATTATGGTCTTTGTTTGAAAACCTAAGTAGACCTTCTCATTCTTTAATGGAATAATTTCTTTCATAATAATACAAGCTTGAAGTTCTATTTATTGTACATATATGGATCAGATCCTAAAATTATAATCTTCTAAACCGATGACTATGAATCTGTACTATAGTCTGCTGTAAATACTACTGCTACTACTACCACTAATAAAAACTCCCCTCGTATAAGCTTACTTCCGACCTTAACGTGACTCTTGCAAAGTGAAATGCATGACTGTACCAAGGTCTGGACCAGTATTGAGGTGGCATGTTAATACTACACAGTGTAATGCCCCTGTCTTAGATTGATTATATCATACCATACATTTAATGACAGCTGACAAACAAATCCTTGGAAAGTATGGGAAAATATTAGTGGATTTACGTATTTACAAAAAAAAATTATATATATATATATATATAATTTGCTATTGTAAATTCTACAAAAAATGTCAATGGGTAATTTAATTTAATTTATGCATTTTGCTCTTTACATTTTCATTTAAATTAATGTATTAAGACAAACATTAGAATAAAACAATGTGCTTCATGCAAACCTTATTGTAACATTGATACAAGTATAAAAATATAAGTCACCAGGGGTTTTATTATATCATTAGACAATCCCTATGCTGCATTAAGGAGTGTTAAGAAACGTGTCTTTTCATCTTTCAGTCTGAGTTAGGCTTTCTTTATGTGCTTTCTTCACAATTGTGGAACATTGCAGCACAATCAGCACTATGGTTGCTAATCTTACAATTGTTAGGTTATTCTGCAAAATTGTGGATAAAACATTTTCAACTCTGCACAGTATGAATACATTTGGGCAGAATACAGCTCCTTTGTGAACTATATTGTATTTATGTATTATATCTTATTATTAATGTAAAAAGATTACTACTGATCTGTTGAAATAGATCTGCTTTTAAAGCTGTGTTCCTAATTTCAATGAAACACTTAAAAAAGTGAAATAAAAAGAAGAAAAAATCTCTATATATCTGAATTTAATACCACATACAAGATGATATGTGTGTGTGTATATATATATATGTGTGTGTGTGTGTGTGTGTATGTGAGTGTACTGCTCTTAACAAAAACATCATCTGCTAATGACGCAAATGTCCACAATGCTAATTTGTTATATTGTCTTATCTTAAACAGCTCTTGTGCTCTTTTCTTTCTTTGTTTTGTTGTGTTTCCTGATAGTAAAAACAAAGCTTTCATGCGGATTTTGTCACATTCCCTCCATAGTTGCACTCCATTAATTAAGTTTATTCTGCTAAAAATGTTGTCAATCTGGCCTTTCCTAACCCTTGAACATGACCTTGCACATGCTCACAAAGGACAGCTGATGACACAGTGACAGGTAGTAGCTGATACTGCATCCCGCTTCTTGAATCTCACACAGTTGTGCTTCTTCGCCTGCTTGTAATACAAATATTTGTTATATAATTGTGTTCAATTCAGCATTACATTAAGCCAGTGGTTCTCAAACCTGTCCTCAGGACCTAACGGTCCACGTTTTGCAGGTCTCCTGGCTGGAGCACAAGTGTGGTCGTTACTGAGTGATGCTAATTATATCATTTATGATTGTGAAGAGACCTGCAAAACATGAATTGTTAGGGGGTCCTGAGGACAGGTTTGAGAACCACTGCATTAAGCATTCAAAATTGAAACATTTCAATTTTGGCCACCACTGTATGTATGTATATATATATATATATATATATATATATATATTATAAGTAATTTCTTCTATGTGTGAATTTTTCTGGTGATATTCCTTTTCTAGTTTGAATTACTATCAGTTATTGTAGAAGGAAGGTGATCAATTACCTTTACTTGTAACTCAAGGTCTAAATGTGAATGGAAACACTGTAATGTAATGTTTTATGAGTCCCCTGCCTGCTTGTTAAGCAATTTCTTCAGCTGCCCTAATCTATTGATCTGTACTAAACCTTGTCAGTATCGTACTTGTCTGTTGTTCTTAATGTCATCCTATTATGGAAAATGGAAAGACAGGGTTCATTACTTCACGACAATTAGCAAGTGTGGATGGGAAGATACTTTATTATGTGTTTCGAATCACATTAATAACAAGTAGAGCTGGCTGTCATTTGCAGCACTCTTGTACTGTAAGGAATGTGTCAATTTGTTACATTGCCATTTGTGTATTTATTGCAAGTAAATAACATAATAATGATGTCAATATAAAAATATAAAATATACATAGAATGCAGAGAATCTGAGGTGGGGAGCAAGACACGTATGACACGTAAATATATGATTTCCTTCCTTTCAAATCTAGAGGGTAACATCAGCATATGTAAATATATTTTTGGGTAAAAGGTATAAATATCCCCTGACCCCTGCTTTTGACCATTTACTTTTAATAGGTGTTTATTTGAAAGAAAGATTACAGATCCATTAAATGTATAAATAAACATGAAGTTATGGAAATTGTTAAAAGCTTCATAGATTATGTCTTGTTCTACATTAGATACAATGTGATGATTTAAATGTACTACTTGTGCCTTATGAACTAATTTGGTGGGTTTTTTTTTTTGGGGGGGGGTTGCACATGTATGTGGAATGATTTGTGTAAGGGCACCCCAACTAAATCATTTGAATTTACCCAAGTGAGCACCAATTCCTGATCTTTATAAATAAAATGTATATTTTAAACATAAAACAAAAGTTATGAAATCACCGCTGGTCTATTGTGCTTGTATACAGACACTGAGGTCCCAAATTTAATTGTGGACAATGAGGTGATAATGTGCATTATGTTCTCATTTGCATAAGAAAAGACACTCATTATCCCTTGCCACAATTCAACTGTAGTAAAAAATGTGTTTAAAAAATGTCCTCGCCCATATGAAGTGAATGTTAAGCATGTTATTTTACAATTTAATTAGAAAATAATGTGGGTCAACTGCAGTGTCTTCACTAGTTTCATTTGCAACTCTGATAAGTGCAAATAAAAATAGAACTGTATGTAAATGTAAATATATTAATGCAGGCCGGACACAGTAGCAGCTTGTAAACAGCACAAATGGCAGTAATAAGAAATCCCTGTACAGTTCTGATTTCATACACAGCAATACTACCGATTATTGATTGCAGCAAAATGATTATAAGGATATTAATTCATACGCTGATTTTTAGGCATTTCATTAATATATTTTAGCAGGTTGTGAATGCCAGAATGTATTAATGAAATAGTTACACTTACCACTGCTGATAGTCATTCATAAACAGATACAATAGCAGCAGGCTATATGTCAGCAATAGTAAATCCGTGCACTGTTCTGAATTTACACACAGCAATACTACTTTACTATTGATTGTAGCAAAATGATTAAAACGTTATTAATTCATATGCTGCTTTTTAATCATTTAGCTAAAATAAATAGTAAATCAGTATTGATGTGAATGATTAGAGAACTGTATAAGAATTTACTTTCACCAACATTTGTGCTGCTGAATGAAAATGGACAGTGGTACGTTTAAGCAATATATTTATAAAACACATTTATATATAGCATAACATTTGCATAGTCATCCAAAGGTTGAATCATCCAAATTTTTTTTTAAAATTGACTGTGAGATATTTCTTTGCCACTAAAATATAATGATGTGTATTTAGCGTATTCCCTATGGGTGATAAAACTCTAAATTTAAGGTTGCAGTCAACGGGGGAAATTCACAAAAGTCGAGTTTCGGTAACCCGCGGCTGCGATAAACTCGCAGCCGCGAGGTTACAAGTACGCAGGCGCGAGGTCACCGCGTCTGCATTGAACAACATGCAGACGCGGTGACCTCGCNGTTACAAGTACGCAGGCGCGAGGTCACCGCGTCTGCATTGAACAACATGCAGACGCGGTGACCTCGCGCCTGCGTACTTGTAACCTCGCGGCTGCGAGTTTATCGCAGCCGCGGGTTACCGAAACTCGACTTTTGTGAATTTCCCCCAACATCTGGCCTGAAAAGAGAAATCAAGCATGCCTTGGAGTTGCAATGAATTCCAAGCTGTCCTAATGCTTTGCCAAAATATAGCAGAGTGCTCACATGTTATCTAACATGGATGTGATAGATTTCTGTGTAATCCTTAAAGTAAATAAACTAGTTTACTGTTTTAGATGACTCACTTCTCTTTCCAGGCTCCATCACATATGATATGTAGACTTTCAGGCAGATGTCATCATGCTGTTTTGACTCATGTGCAGATGTCATCTAGAAAATGAATTGATTTCACCCGGTGTCTACTGATATGAGCTGTGTAGGCAGTTTGTCAGCAACAGGCAGTGAATGATTGCCACGGGGAGACATTTATATATTTTCTGACATTCTTACTTCCCATCAATTCATGCATATTTCTTCCATGTACCAGTTCTAGCAGATGTTAGAAAATAGTCTTACCGGTATCCAGTCATGAATGGGTTAGTAGCATTCATATTGCTTAACACATAGTAAACATATACATATGATCATCCACTCATGCTGTAACAAGTGCATATGATCGATTGTTGCTTTAATCAGCTGTCTCTTTATTCACTATTTTGCAAATATACTGTATTTTCTGTGCCTCTCAAAACAGACATTCATGTGTCATATTATTATTATCTAATACATTAGAGTTTGAGTTGAGAACATACAAAAGCAAAAGGGCCAGAAGATTGTAGGATGTTGGGACAACCAGTGTATGCACAGAATTGTAACCTATATGCAATGAGAAAGAACATATAAAGTCTGTTCCACTATGAATGCACAGAATAGTAGTCCCATTTGTTCTGTTAACACCTGCCCCGTGTCAGCTCCACTGTATAAATGGGAAATTCATACTTATAAAGGTAAATTAACTGACAAAAAATGTGTATATTACAGAAAAAGCTGTAGCACTCAGTAATTGTATTTGCAGTTATTAAATGTTTATTTAATGTTAAATTCTGTTCTGTATGTTCCATAAGACTTCACTGTGTTTGTTTATTTAAAATGGGATGATGAGTTGTGAACTGCTTAAAAACATATTATGCTTGAACCTCTAACATCTTAAGGTGTAACTATAATAATTGCTTGTATCTGTCTTTTATGTGATGTATAATCAGATATAAGACATTATGGAGCATATTCATTTAAGTTGCAAGAAACACACAATATCATTTTTTCTAATTGTAGTCAGTGGTTGAATTACAATTAAATTTAGAGTGTTTAATTAAATCAGTGGGAGAAGTAATGGTATGACATACACCCCCACTTTGAGGCCTGATTGTAGGATTGCCTTGCAGATGCAGTGGGAAAGCCATGAAGTGAGTATCCTAGTTTATATAACGTGGCAAGAAGTGGAAAACAGATGGGAGATTTTGTTTTGACATCTAGATTTAGGGTTTCTGGTGGCCGCCAGGACCCTTTAATTCAGAGCTGTGTAGAAACGCAGCTCTGAATAGTGCACAGGCAGAGGGGCATGCCATATGTCCCTCATCCCTGCGCTTAGCTTAAAAGTGCAAAAGCTCCGGATGCTGGATCTCTGCAACTACTGCCGCCTTTTGTGAATAATAGTGTTTTAAAAAAAAAATTTCTTTTATATTTTTAAATAAAAAAAGAAAATATAAACATGTTTATTGTTGTAATATTTATTTATATATATATATATATATATATATATATATATATTTTTTTTTAAGATTTATTTTAGCCCTAATGAAGCAGGTTATTATCCATAGGACATTACCTGCTTCCAAACTGCTACGCTCAGTTTACAGGACATGGTGGTGTAAACTGAGACTCAATTAGCAGGGCTAATCCCTGGAAAAATGGCATATTTAAATGAGAACAGGGGCAAGGAGCACCCCTTTTCTCATTTAAATATGTCTCAGTCGCATGCGCAGATCCGCACACAGCGGCGACTCCACCAGCCTGACTGGCAGTGTCTCTGCTTACAATTCTAGTTACATGAAAACCAGTAGATTGTTAGGCAGCTTATTGAGTAAGATAGAATTGTCAATGTCTGGGAGTTTCTTTAGGATGAGCAGAAAAGCAAAAGTTTGCAGCTACCTGGAACAGGGTAAACCTGCTGGGAATTGTGTAACAGACAGGAAAATATTAATACATTTTAAACCTACATGGGTAGCGATCGTTTCCATTCTGGAACCTGCATATTTTCTTTTTTTCATTTTCTTAATAGTGTTCATGGAATTGTAACCTCAAGAATAAAAGCATATTTATTCTGTTCAATGCCTCTTTGGCAGCCATGTTCATACCTAGTTGGAAGTACAGTTAGATTGTTAAATGGATTTCTGTGCAAACAAATCAATTTGATACCAAGTCTGGTCAATGCATTATACCCTTTAGTAAGTCCGATAAAAACACATTCTGGCTTCAGTTCCCCTTTAATTTTATCTCATTGTTATCCAAGTGTTATTGTTATAGACATGAAGCACCTAATAAAAGCTTTTAAAGGATTTTGGATCTCACTTGGGTATGATGCTAATGCTATCTAAATAATTCATGCCTATCTATTTGAGTTAATTCATTTATCAGCAAGACATATCATAATGTTTAAGAAAGCTTTGATGGAATGGAGAGGAGCCCTGCTATGAATCTTATTGCCTTAAGTCACTGAGATAAGATAGTTTGTTGATTGGTGTGTTTATTATACTTCCTGTCCGTATTATAAAACTTTATTCTAAGTTATGAAGAGCCATTATCATATTACCCAGCTGGGAGTGATACCAGCACTTTGAAAGTATTAGACGGAATGGCACTGTCCACATATTTTAAATAGAAATGACAAAACAAAGACAAATAGCTACCAAACATATTGAATCAAACCATATGAAATCAAGCTTATCCTATATTTTGTTATTATAAAACACATGCATAACTGATAATAGTTATGATTATTATTACAGACACATACTATTTTATCATCACAAGGAAATGTTTTAGTTACAAGCAACTCCTTTGATAAACTTTAAGCAAGTCATGTGTTTACCTATTGGGAAATCAGTTAATCAAAATTTTCTAGACATTCTGATGTCTAATGATATTGCAACGTCCAAATAAATAACTACTGAAACTGATCCAAGACCTAGGGGGGAATTCACTAACTGACGATTTACAGAAATC
>JABWIB010001052.1:7450-19686 GCA_016617825.1 Platyplectrum ornatum
TACATGTACTCTTTAGGTATATAGATTTTCATAACTATTTTTTTGCATTCTATTCTACAATACTCGCCAGTAATAGCCCCCCCCGCACTAATTCTTCATTGCTGCGGCCAATTAAAATCCCCTGCTCCTGATTGGCTGCAGCAGTGGGGGATGACTTCCCCGATCCCATAATCAGTCTCTATGAATCATGATGTACATTGCTGGAGGAAGAAGGACTTCTGTAATGTAAGCAGGAAGCACAGAGAAAACGCTTACAAATGCAGCTCATCTACATAATCAGGATCAGGTTTATGTATACCTTTTGCACTTGTGAAGAATTGCTGACGCTGCGAAATATGATGGTGAATCGTGTGTAGGGTTCATGTAATTTCCTGCCCCTTTGTGTTCATTANATTGCAATTATTTTATTAAGTAAAAATGGAAACTGTATAATAGNTAACTGCCTAATGTAAGCTATGCCTTTACAATTAATTCATATGAAGACGCTAATAAACTTAGAACCTCTATACAAATATACATAAGAACATTATGTTGTTGTTGATGAATACAAATGCGGCAGAGCAGTTATAAATATCTTGTCTCATCACTATCTAGGATATAAAATCCTAGCATGTACATATCAGGCAGTAAACAAGCGTAACAGATGCACCCTTTTAATCTTATTAATGGGCTTAAGCAGCATATTTATTTCTTCATCTGGCCTTCACTTAATTCAGAAGCGGCATAAACAGCTGCTTATCTCTTATGGCATTGAATTTCAGTAGTGCACATCCTACACGTACCTGTATCATTATCACTCCTGGTGGTCACTTGCAGGGCAGGTGGAGGTTTCACTCCGGCTCCAATGCACTCCAGTAAACAGAAGAGTGTGTACCAGTCATTTCTAGAATGGATATTAGCAGCATTGGTCTTCAGCAGTTCATGAAGGCCAAAAGCAACCTGGCGGCTCACCCTGGAAAGCACACTAGGCTTCATCATCAATAGAATACGAAGCGAGAGAAGAACCTGCGAGGATGAGATTTACAATCAGTGAATGCTTTCCTTACTTTAACCAAAATAAAGTCTGCTTAAACTCATCAGTGGTTTCACAAAAGAACTAAAGACAAAAAAATCCCCTTTAAATACACAATAGATAAGGTGCCATAGAATACCTGTGCACTGATATCCTCCCGGCGCAAAAGACGAATGGCAAGTCGCAGCAGTCCCACCACGGCTCGTTCAACAAGGAAGCAGAACTCCATAGCATGTGCACATAGGTGGTAGAGATGATCTCGCACTACTTGCCAGACACAGCCTACACGGTCCCTTTATGGTGGAAAAAAACAAAACAAAACATAAGCAGCTAGGACTTTATAGTATTTCCACCATTGCAAAATATTAACTTACTGATTGCTTCTAGAAACATTATGCATCATCTAACAGCTATAAACTATGTATTTCATACACTGTAGATGAAGGTAACTTTTATGCATTGATGGTCTAAGGAAATCACAAGTCTATGTACACTAGCATCAGATTATAGTTTATAAATATTAGTTTACCATATTACTTTATAGAGCCCCATTACACAAGAAAAAGACAGCATTTCAAAATGACTATGTAAATAAATGATTTATGCACCTATTTTCAAGCACTATTCTGAGCAACATCTCAAGGCAGAAGGCAGCATCTTCTTCATCATATGTTTCTTCATCTGGTGTCACAGATATCAAAGCCTGAAATAAAGACATTTAAAAGATTTGTACACAAAAAAAACGCCCACAGATGGCTGTCTAATTTTCTAACAATTTTATAGTACAAAATACATAAACACTAAGGACTGGATATAGCTCTCTGTGGGGACTATTTGCTCGGAGAGCAGTGAAGTGAAGTCACTTGTCACTTCCCTCTCTCATGTTGAAGAAATGCAGGGGTATAGCAGCGCTGAAGTCTCTCAGGCAGTCTCTCAGCCGTTCATGCAGGAGTGTTCACCCCCCCCAATCCATCCCCAATGCCTTAGTTTACATATACCCACTGTGTAACGTAGGTGGGCAAGGGGGCAGGACGCAAGTACCGTACTCCAGGGAAGCCGCACATTTGGCACGATCAGCAATTACCACTTATATTAAATCTATACAACCACCCAGTCACTAAAATCAGACTGCCAAATATTTGCAGCATATTATATTTAAAGCATTTAAAGCCTGTCCATACCTTCATAAGCTCTTGTAAAGACTCAAGTTGGAGGAACTTGCTCTCTGTGATAAGTTTCTCTGGATCACATAACTATAATGGAGAAAAGAAAAAAAAGAATATGAGGTACATATAAATAACCCAGTAAATATGTATAAAAACACAGGTGTTTCTAAGCTTTAATGCTAGATAAGTGGTTTGAGTGGAGGACACACCCCAGAGACTGCTGCTGGATTTGTGCTGTCTCTTACTAAATATGATGTAGAGCCAGTGCACAGGCCAGCAATCCTGAAAATATAGCATGACATAGCATAGAGACATCATAGGAATAACCTTCCTGCATAAATAACCTTCTTTCCAAACCTCAGGAATACCCTTCCTTGCCCATTAAGACTATCCTCTATTCTACAAACTTTGCATTAAAAAGTTCAGACAAGCTTACCAAGTTCTTCAACCTATTCAACATGTTCTACCCTACTTATAAGTACTTACTCTCAATTTCTGCTACTAACAGTGCTCTGTATGATCCAGTCACACAGCAGTAAGCACTTTTACATTGCAACCTGGCTGGTCCTTTGTATATTAAATAGTACTTACCCCTATGTATCAATCCCAATTATTCTATAGAGTGTAAGCTTGCAGACAAGGCCCCCTTTCCCGCCCACTTTGTCTGTTACCACCCATTCATGTCTTATTGGTAAAACTGTAATGGTAATCTGAAGGCGCTGTATAAAAACCTGTTAATACATAAGTAAAACTAGGAGAGCATAGAGAAGGTATGTGTGCAGTTGGCCATATGAGGAAGTCTCTTATTATAAGTACATGCAATACCTATATTATTGTAATAATGTCAAACTACTTTGCTGAATTACCTTTATACACTCCAAAGCCATCTTCTTTGCTTCTTGGTTTTCTGTGGAGGGTCCTCTTAAACTGGACGGCTCAGTGCCACTGAGGGTCAACCAGCTGACAAAGCTCAGAACAGTTGACTCTCCACTAGGAAAAGATGAAAGCAGTGAACAACGCATTATTACATACACTTGAAATAAAACCAAGGCATAAAGTATACGTTGTTACAATTACCGGTTTGCAGGAATTTCTTCTCGTTGAAGAGAAATCTTCCCATTGGGGTCTACATAGTCCTCCACCTAAAACATTGGGTAGATTCACAGTAAATTCCAAATGTGTCATTGCAATGACGTATTTAATATTTTACACTCACACAATATATTGATTAAAGTCATAAAAACCACAAAATATTTTTAGGTATACTTGAAAAATAACCAAAGTCCTCATTTACATCTTTTCAATCATCTCAATCTAACAAAACAAAGACTGTATCTAGGGTCATAATAGACCCTAGTTTTTAACAATGCTCAGGTTCTGGCAGTTTTGATAAGCAGAGCAAGGAATGTCACNAGACAGAGGTGACATTGGTTAAAAGGACTGGGTCCAGACTTGAAAGTAACAGTGTAAAGTTCNGAGTGTGCATACAGTATTAGAGGTAAGAGATGATGATTAATAACAGTGTAACGGTAATGTTGGTCAGTGTGTGTGCAAGCATTAATTTAACTTCTCCNGGCGTAACTTTACACTTGNACTTTCAATTCTGGATCTGGTCCTAAGACTGGNAAACACATGCTAAGAATGTGGTCTTGTACTTTCTGCTCTCACTTGTGTGTGCTTACAGTGTTCAGTTATGTACAAAGCCTTTTATAAATCTTCTTGAACCATAAACAATCACCCACCTCTACCATCGCCTTGGGCAGAAGTTCAGCTCTAAACAGTTGCAACATTGAGTCCATGATGTTTTTCCAGCCTTCGCGAAGTATGTCTCCGTGCCGATGGGCTAGGTGAAACACTGTCTTGGCAGCAATTTGAGCCTTTGGGTTGCTTCCAAATACAGTGGGCAAGTTCTCCACAGCCTGCAACAAGCCATGCAATNAATTGTTTTTCTTCTCAATAGTTTTTACACTTTGAAATGATTACTAATAACCACTGCACTGTACTAATAACTACAACAAACAAGCACAGTCAAATGTTATACAAGCTAACCTAAAACTAAAATGAAATAAGGCAAAGAGACATGTATGTGGCATGTAAAAGAATGAAATCCCTCAAAACGTCATTATGTTTCAGGCAGTATTTTTTATCAGCTTATTCATTATTTATGCTCAGATTTTAAAGAAGGAAAAATGCTAGTTGCTTATGTATTACACTTTTGTGCAGTGGAAGCTCGGTGTCNCAGGCAAGGCTAATATAATGGGTGCTGGGATTCCCTAGTAAATAATGTTGGATCATTTTAGGAAATGTAATCTTTATCATGCAGGCATCCCCTATATAAGAATGTCCTTCACAGCTCAGGTTTCTGAGGGAAGTCACAGAGGGAATTATCACTGTACAGGAGAGACTGAGCTTACCTCACTACTGAGAGTTGTAAACTTGCACAGAGAGATGATGAGATTGTCAAAGACATCACTCAGCCCGTAGTGAGCAGAAATCATTGCACATTTCCTAAACCAAAGAAAAGGTGTAAAAAGTTAAATGTGTTAATATGTTGTTGATCATTTNTGATTTATGAGCTTTAAAAAACACTGGCATCCTTATTTTAGCAGTAAAATATAACCTTCACGCATGCTTGCCTATGCTACATTTAATGCTGTTGTCTAAAATACTATAACTTTTTAGAACTATCGCATACCCCTGATGGCTAAATGAAATAACGAAATAAGTATGGCCAGCTAGGTTTGGAGGAAACTTTTCTCTCTGAGACACAACCTTTCCCAAAAAAAAACCCAGGATGCTAAGCACTTGAAGCTAAGCACTCCCAGACACAGCCAAGTGCCAAGAGGGTCAATCCATACAAAGTGGTCCACTTATTTTATATACCTNTATGTCAATAGTTTAAAACCACTAATACTATATATATTCTACTTGCTTCCTTTTCNAAATAGCGGTCAATAAACCACCGCAGACAATGATTTTATTGTTTCTAGGCATTTATGTAAATAGCCCAGGAACAGGCATGTGGCAGACCCTTGAGACAAAAACCAGTGTTCTCAGCAAAGCTTGNGCTACATTTTCAGTTTAATACGTAAATTATCTAGTTTCAGTTTAATGGTGAATAAGAGGGTCCAAAGAGACTGACATTCAGACTGACATTATATTTATAGTTTGGAAATACATTTCAGGTTTAAAGTTCTTTGTTACAAGGAGATCATACTTTTATGTTTAGACTGACCTATAAATCTATCTAGAATTGTAAATATGGACAAAGTAAATAACCTAAAAATGGGTACAAAGAACCTAAACACAATTTATACAACCCCCCCCCCACCCCCAAAACAATGTGATAGGCTGTGTGTATAAATAATTACCTGAAACCAGATATGGCTTTCTGAATGATGGTCTCTTCCATGCTCTTGTCAAACACNTATGACAAGGCAGCTATGGTTGGCCCCCAAGTCATGGTGAAGAGATCGTGATCATAACTTCCTGGGGTCACATGCAGAAAGATGCCCTCTGGGGTGGCACCTCGGTGTAGCAGCACACTCCACATGTAATTCTCCTTTACAAGACCCGTCTGCTCCTCTGGCATCACAATTTCATCATTCCTGGAAAAAANAAGAAACTATTCCTGCTAAAAGTTCTACAAATCAGGAAAATTTGAGACTTTTTTGCTTGTGCGTTTGATATTTTGTGCTTCCACTTTTGGAGTAAAATGTCTTTACTTTCTTAAAATCTACAAAATTATAACAATATTTGCAAGTATATGTTTCTGCAAATTATTTCCCACATAGGCTGGTACAGTTTGTTACAAGCCCCAGCATGCTTTAACTGCATAGACATAGTTGATACCTAACACAAAGCACCTGGCTTTAATTGTAATACACTGTGATTGGAAAAATGTTGCCCATAGCAACCAGATTCAAGCTCACATTCTCCAGTGTATACTGAGATTGAATATGGTTGGTTGCTATGCATTGGCATCAAAACATTTGACTTTTNACTAAAGGCCCCCCTCTAATAGATGGAGTGCTGCAGGTGACCCTGTTCATTTGTATTTGGAAGCTTTTCTGAGATGTAGAGATGTAGACGTAGATTAGCGAGTATAAATGGAGTTCTAGCCTACAGGAGCTAAAAGAGGGTGTAGGGGAGCCTCCTGGGTGAGTTAGCGCGCAATTTGAAAACAATGATCATACCTCTTCACATTAAACCAAAAGCAGAAAGGAGGAAAATGGAATCGTTTTGAAAGCAGACCTATTAATCAGTATATCTCGCCATGTAACACAGTAGCTGCATCTTTTATTCCCCATCAAACTCCATAAGCGTGTTGTGCTGGGACTAGCCACACTAAAGTGCAGAAGTGTGAGCATCGAGCAAGACATTCCGAGACTGACCTCCTTAAAGCTTCTAGCATGAAAAGGAGAAATGAAAGCAGAGGAGTGCCAGAGATCACATCCTGTCTCCTGAGCACAGTAATCCCTGGAGCTTTGAAGTCTCTGGTGTTGGATTTACTGAGCAGACTGGATTTCGGAGCGTTTCTTAAGCTCTAACTGCCTATAAACAGCTGTGCGCATTAAGGGGAGCCCGGCTTCTTCACAGTTAGACAAGGTAGAGTGACGACAGAACAGCGCTAACAGAAATTTGATCAGCTGCTTATGTGGACTACAGAGTCCAAATAAAAAGGGAAATAAACAGAGGATCAATTATTAAAATATGCTGGCAATATCCTGGACCTACACTGCTCCACAAAGCACAATTCCCTCAATAATGGCAACAGCGACATAAAAGNGAACCGCCATCCCACATCTTGCCCAGAAAGATACTTTTCTGCTGAATCCTCTCTTACACAGTTCTGTATGTTTTGAATTTTCCTGTTTTTCAATTCATTATGCCCGAGAGGCTGTACTGATGAACTTTGTTTTTAAACCTTTATCGTATAAAAGGCTAGCTTAAGACCAGCACTGATTACACCTGTATAAATAGAATACAGCAGACATTCTCTCATAACTCAGAAAAAGCCATGACTGCATGTCTGTGAACTTACTTGATGGCATGATATATATCTTCTAACATGTCTTGATCAAAATCTTTGTTACCATTGACACCTTTCAGATTTTTTCTAAATTCCTAAATGTTAAAAAAAAAACAAAAAAAACCCATCACATCAATTGCTAACATTTTGTACAGGAATACATTAGTACACAAATAATCCTTAAATGAGGGTCACGTCTTACCTCTAGGGTCATTGGCACATTCTGCTTGCGGACATTGTGATTGTGCTGGTCGGTATTTAACATGATGACGGCATAGGCCAAAGCAAAGCAGGCATCACTGTTGGCAAATGGAGTGCCATTGGATTGCTGGAGATAAAGCAAATACCATTTGTGAGATTCTAATATGTAGNAAAAGGAGCATGTCACAACAATTCAATTTAACTTTACACCTCTGTGCCCAGTCACACTCAAGTGCAAGACACACCAGCCTACAATCCAAGATACAACAATGGGCCACATGCAACCCGACTGTTTTCCACCATATATCTATTTACCATTTACTACAGGTGCAAGGTAACTGAAGATATTATTTTAGGCACCACCGCATTAGCCTTGACAAAGGGTTTATAGTATTACATATAAAGATTGGGAAAATATATGCAACTCATACGTTTTCCCAATAACATTCTGTACAGACATAAGCACCTGTCCTTTTCTTGGTGATATAAACATGCATGACCACTTACTCTCCAGTGGTCTGTGAAATACTCCAGTAACCTCTGGATCACAGGTGCTTCTCCTGGTAAGCGAAAGGCTTCAAGATAAAGCCTTAAAGCTTCATCTACTCTCAGGCCCTGGAACTGAAACGTCCTAAATAGAATGGAGCGAATGTAATGGTAAATAAGAAATAAGAGCAAAAGGTAGACAGGGTAGCAAAGAGAAACACCAGTAACTAAATTTCATATATTAATATTTATTCTTNTAGTTCATTGTGCATTTTATATACCATCAAGCAGCTTCTTATGATCAAGGGATCCAGCTTACAACAGCAGTTTTATAATAATGATCTATAGCCATTCTTATCAAAGTTCAGGCCCACACTATTATAGCGGATACTGGATCTATACTTTTTAACCGTTTCATACNTTTATGAAAGAAGGGAAGAAGGAACAATCCCTATATACAGATCTGCTACAGATGATTTTAGTACTTTGAGAATTGAAAACAATATTATAAGAAACTGTTTCTCAATGTAAATAGTAATAAATAACAATAAATATATAGCGCTTGTCACTCACCCAACAAAGCTTTCAAGTAAATCCAGGTTTTTGCGGTCGCTCACAAATTCCCCGATCATCTTTTTGTCTAACCTTGGGTTCTCTCTGAGCCATTGAGCTACCTCGTTGTTATCCATTGGTGTGGCCAGTAGATTNTTTTCCTGAAGGAACTGAATGCCTTTCTTTGGTTTTTGATTAAACTGCTCGGTTCCAGTCATGAGGAGCTGCATAACATAGAACATATATATGATCAATAGATAGATATAGGACAGGATCAAGATTCCACGACACTGTAGGGGCAGTGAGGGCGTATGGGAGAAGNAAGTGTATTTCCCTGTCTAGCAGTTTACGCTGACTTTAGGTCATTTGTGCAAATCAGTGGCCTGTGTGACCACTGACTGCATGAATCAGGGTAAATCCAGCCCCATTTTGTTAATTTAAATGATCCTGGTCCAGGGGATCCTCTTCCAGCTCAGTGNNGAAGTGGGGCAACGNGAGTAATCCNTGATCCAGTCCATAATGTAGAAGGTTTTATGACACAAACATACACATTAAAAAAACATTCAATTGGGTGTACCCCAAAACAGTCTTTGTAAAAGTGTACCTTTTTCTTGTTCTTTATATCATTCAGTTCTTGTACAGTTGGAAGGAATGTTGAGAAACGTTGAGGTTTTTTAAGGGTCTTCTTGTCGGCTGTAAATAATGACAGTATAGATAAAATACTGTATNTATAAATATGACCACACAAACATTNAGATGAAAGTTTCATGAAAGTTCATGTGATTAATGCAGACAAATCTAGATATGTTTTTTATATCCCCACATTNCAGTAGAATGCATGGATTTTCTATTTTTACATAATTCATGTGCACAAAATATTTTTGATGGGGGGAAAAAAAGTCTCTGTAGAACTAAGGTTATATTGAATGTCATACTGTTTATCCATTAAGCCTTTACNTATAGAATACAGATATTAAATAGCAGCCATTGCATAGAAGGTCAGCTGAATTTTCTTGTTTAAATGTTTAAAGAAAAAACCAAACAAAGAAAACATGATCATAGAACATACCGACATGTGTTTCATATACTTAAATATATAAAGACAACCAACAAATGACAACAAATGGCAAGAACCACCAAATGCAATTGTGCCCAAATGTTGAGTTATATCTGTAAGCAGTTACACTCTATATAGTACAGATTTGCTANATAAGTACTTACACCAAGGATCGGGCAGCGACAAATGAATGAAGTGGATGATCTTAGTGTACATACATTTAGCATACATTTCTACCACCTTTGTAACCAGTGTACAGAGATCTTTTATTTTTCCTTTACATACAAGTTTAATAAATAAGAGACATACATACATACTAACCTTTGTCACTGTCATCCTCTGCCTCCTGTACACCCAAAGTCATTTTATCTGCCATGAGATGGCCACTAGTTGGAGGGCGTGCTCCATGGAGTTCTGTATTGTTGCTTGTGGAATTAACTTCTATAGATTGCTCATTGCCTAAAGGAAAGTCATTTGAAAAATTAAACCACTGAAAGCAGCAATCTTGATGATGATGATGATGGTGGACCAGCTGTACAGAAATATCAGGATTACTAGTTAAATAAGAAAAAACTCACTGTTCTTGCATTCACTTGCTGCTTCTGTGCCTTCAGCTACGCTGCCAGTCTCTTTTCTGTCCTGCTGTAATGTGTTGCTCAAAATCTTAGCCTGGCAATGTGCTTCTGTGCTGTCAATNACTGTCAGCAGGGCTTCCAGTGAAAGCAGGTGAGTGGTGTACAGTTGTCCAGATACTGGAAAAGCATTCTGGGGGAAGGGAATGACACATACCAGAAACCATTATGCACAACTGAAAAGAATTTCAAGAATTATACCAATAATAAAAACAAAAGACAGTCAATGGACCTTAGAGAGAAGCTTGGTGAGATCCTCAAAGAGGTTTGAGCAATAGTAGTCACAGTCATAATTAATATACAGCTCTGTTACAAAGCTAGGTATCCTCCACAGTTGTACAATGGCTTCCAATGCCATTTCCTTCATCTCATATGGCATCTTGGGATTCTCTATGGTTATAATATCCATCAGCTTTTTTATGTACATCTGTATGAAGGAAAAACAAATCAGATTAATACGTCAATGGGGTTTAAACAGGAATGGAATACCCTCATCATAGGTACCCAAAGCAATTCATGTATTATTATACACTAAAAATGATTACATGCTTATGGCATAAATATGTACGTACCTCCAGTTGAAATTTTAAATGCTCTCTCATACTTTCAAACAAAAGGAAGCATGCCCGCAAGGAGGCGGTGTACAGNTTTAGGCGCTCCGCACTCAAGAGCTGTAGATTCCAAGCAAATAGAAGTTATAACAAGGCAATACTGCAAACACAGTGTATAAACCATAAGTGTCCTGAAGGCTGATCTGCTTTCATTATGNATCACGGCGTAATGTTTTAAGCACACCCTTCTGGATTCATTAACATATCAATCAGGAATGCTAATGAACATACCTGGCCCCTCATAAATTACTAACATGTACGAAACTCAAATTAGTAACATACTAATAATATCTGGCAAGCACATGTAAAGATGTTATTTTTTTTACATCACTGGCCGGCATTTAAGCAAGGAACATGCATAAATACCGGGCAGTATGAAAGTCTGGATCCGGTCAATTAAGAGATACATATATTAACATATTAATGACTATTAGTGAATTATATTAGAGAAGAGGAAAAAGGTACTCCTCATACATATAACTAACAAGTGCTACATTATATACTACATCAACATAAAAGTCACAAAATAAAACCCAACAACAGGCCAAAGTCAAAGTAGATCAAAAGTAGTCAACAAAGTATTATGGTTGGCAGAAAGCTACCTGAAACAAGTGCCGGCAGAGCTCATCCTTCACCAGTCCCAGAAGAGAAACATAGTTTGCAATGGGTGCAGATTCCAATGCCACTGTAATCAGCTGTAAACCCATGTGTATCATCACTTCAGAATTATGGCGGTCGTGGGGGTTGGTCAGTGAAATGAGGAAGCGGAATAGTTCTCGAATACAAGGGAGTCCATAAGGAACTAAGACAGCACCTAGGAATGTAAAAGTTATAAAAAAAAAAAAAAAAAAAGGAATAATGGTTAAAAAGGAATAATCTAGAAAACAACAAAAGGCACAAACATCAATTACACACAGTGTGCACCTACATAAAGAATTTGAGTTGAATCCAATCTGAAAATCGATAAGACACCTCAAACGTTTACAGTGACATACAAAGATAAAANTATGTAAGTGCATCAACATATAGGATCTCATGATAGAAAAATGAATGCTGGTTGATTAAAAAACAAAATAAAGAAATCCACAAAGCAATATGTTTAAAACCATAACTTAACGCATACCAAGCACACCGACTCAGAGGAGCAGGTAACAGAATTGAATCTTTACCCCTAGTTTGTNTTGCTATTCACTTATTTAGATCCAGATTTGTAAAATGCTTAATGAGAATTTATCTAGTATCTTTATTCTATATTTTATGTAAGAGCTGCACCAGAAGAGTACTATACATTTACACACTCACCTTCTTTCTGTGAACACTGTCTAAACCTAACTCCTTGAGGATTGACATAGTCCATATCATGAACAGAGGCAGAGTCAGAATGTTCAGCCAGTGACGAGTTGTCTTCCAGTACTTCAGGGATGGATTCCACAGAAGCAGATTGTGTCTTTCTCCCCAGTAATTCTTCAGTCTTAAAAAAAAAAAAA
>JABWIB010001052.1:35385-46732 GCA_016617825.1 Platyplectrum ornatum
CTCTGGAGAATGTGAACTCAAATCTGATTGGTTGCCATGGGCAACTTCCCCAAATTCGAATTTCACTGCAATCTCCCTGCTTAGTAAATATACCCCAATGTTTCACTTTTGTGGGTGCTTTCTCTTTGATGATTTGTCTATGTCTATTTCTGGGGTTAGGGTTAAAGTAATGAGAATTAAAACGGTGATTAAAAGGTTCATAGTGGACTTTGTTACACAATACTAATTACAATATCAGTACAAAATTATTGTTAGTTAATTAAAATATTAATCAACCTGGTTAAAGCTGCAACATTTAAATATCTGCTTTCTTTTATTTTATATATATATATATATATTTTGTTTTTAGAAGAAAAACACTGGACAGATATAAAATAAGGTCTATTAAAGTAGGACCTGATCCTTCAAGTGACTTTTTCATTTGAAGATCAACTACCAAACGTGAACTTGGGTTTAGCTGCATGTGCTCAAGGTCCTACAATTACTTATATTTTCTTTTGTCCACACTCCAGGAAGACAGATGACTATCGGCACATCTTGCCCTGTGGACCCCAAATAAGTGTAGAATATGCCAGTCCTCAGGGGGCCGTGTCAGCAAGGCACAGGCAAACACAAGAGGGTTTACCTTGAGAAGAGCAGCTGCACCATGTCGACAAGAGTGTGCTCTGCAGATTTTCTCAATAACTCTGTGAAGGCAAAAACAAATAACACAGGTGTCATTATGTGGTGTGATATTATCAAGAGGCTTCTGCCAGCGGTCTCCCCTCCATTCCTTGTTTACAGAGGATTACAGCAAATTTATTAAAACCAGACCGGCCCTCACCCCTTTACTCGCTGTGTACTAGGCTGGGAAACAGCAGATGGTGCTGTAGAGCTGACACAACGGCTGAAATCTAAAGGTGCCACAGAAAGAGCTTTTATCATTTCCCAATGAAAACACCGATCAGAAGCTTTGCACTGGAGATTTTATTTAACTATACTTTATTAGAGAGAGTTTTACCGCAAATACTAAAAAAAAATTCCATAGTTACCTATTTGTGGTTTGTGTTCTCTCACACAAGTAAAAAGAACAAAGGCAGGGTAAGAGAAAACAATATACATACATGTAAGACAGAGGTTTAAAATTCTACACTTAACACTATCAGACGGTACAACTGCAATCAAAGTCAGACAATAGTACTTAGTGAGACAATGGTCCTCACACTGTCCAGATTGCCAGTTTTAGGAAGTACGACTTATATTTCATGGATTACAGAAGACACTTTTTTCAGTAATTCTAAAACATGAAAAAGCTATTTCTAATTATATTCTATTAAACTGCCCCCGAAGGTCTGAAGTATGACTTACCACTCAGTCTCATTTCAAAACAAATGCGGAAGCAGGACTGCATGATTTCACAAATGGACTCATTGGTCAGATGCGCTCCCACCGGAGTAAGGAGTAATGTGCGTAGGACCTTAGAACAAAATAAGGCATGCTTAAGATTTTACATCTAAAAAGCATCCCATTATATTTCCTTATAATAGTAATAAAGCGCAAGAACAGGCAGAATCCTTGTAATCACTGACATTAACCCCTCCTTCCCACCCCCCAAAAAAGACATTCAGACACAGAAATACAGTATATGTGGAGAGTAGCCTGAAAGATTAGCGATTATTTTCTGATTAGCCAAGTCAACGTGTTCCTCATAGTAAACAGATAGTCTCTGCTTCCTCCTCTTTCAATTACACTGATTAAGTTGAGCATTCTCTGCACTGCTGTCTCTACACCCCATCCCTCACAGGACTTCTCCTTATACAGTGTGCAAATGCCTGAATTCAATTAATTGAAACTTTTAATTATCTTTTATTTGAAAAAGCTTTTACTTCAGGTACATGAGCCTCCTGTTTAAAAATAACATTAGACGCAAAGCTCTTATAGAGTCAAAACATGGCCCGTGTCTCCATGTAACAGGATATAAAGAGCTTAAGCAATTCATCTAATTGCCCCCTGGATAAGGACAGGGGGGTGCAGTCCTCCCTCTCTCGAGTTACCTGCAGGATTTTCATTAGCACAACCTCATCGCTTGCTGGGTCGGTGCCAACAAAGCGGGCATGTGTAACTGCATCTGCCATGTTCTCAATTCCTTCAGCCGTACCATCATGGACTGGATCTAGAAGAGGAAAAACTTACGCTGTCACTTATTCATGTGAAACAGGATTTACGTCTTGGTAAAAACAGAAAACAATTAAAATGTAATTTTAAAATGTTATTCTAAACAGACAAAAATAGATGAATCATTCTCTTAAATTGCATAAAGTATCCTTATATAAAAATACATTAAGTAAATCAATAAATAAATAATATAGTAATGCAGCAGATTTCCCGGACATGAAGCATGGTTACAAGTTGTGGTTCATATACTATAGTCATGCATTTGAAACAATTATTCATTATACATTTGGTTATTGGTTCCCTTTTTTTTTGGGATGTTTTCCCATAAGGGCTGTAGTATATAGAGTCACAAAGCACTGTTAGGATTATGCGAGCATGTGATTAAGTTCCAGTGGGACAGGAGCAACATTAATGATTAGAAATTCTTTGCCATACAATAGCCCTATATACATACAGCATATGTGAACAAGAGGAATGTGCACTGCCTTACACTGGATAGTTGATAAAAGTGAATGTTTCATTGTCATTCTTGTCTTTGGAACGTTTTGAGGGCAGGGGCACAGAATAAAACCTGTTCCTCCACACCATCCAAACACCATATTAAAGCAGATTATAGCATACAGCACGTGCTCAGGTCGTTTTCAGTGCTGTTGGTTTGAAAGTTTTTACTACATATTCTGCTGCAGACCAAAATGTCAATTATTTTTCTGAGGTTGTGTAAATGTATGAACAAACTTGTGTGTGCAATAATAAACATATAACAATCTATGCACTGACCGTGTTTGCCATTCTACAAGACACTCCAGTAGAGGGCAGCAAGCTTATGCAATGGAAAAAGTGAGTGAGGTTTCTGAACATTTCCAATTAAAAGTAAATTAAGAGTAATGGATCATAAGGCACATTTAGTACTAGTAACCCACACAAACTCCCCTACAAGTGAAGAACAAAAGAATAATAAAACACCCCCAGCACTTACCTATTAATGCATAAGAAAGGAATTTGTTCACAGATGTCAGTGCGAGTCCAGTAATGGGACCAGTGGTGTCTTCTGAGCGAATCACTTCCAAAAAAGGCCGAAGAAATACATTGGGTTCAATCTCAGAAAGATCTGTAACAAATATGAGAGAATATGACAATTAGAGCAATAAAACAACAAAAACAAAAATCAAACAAACCATGTGTTCACCAGTTTGTTTGTGAAATCTCATACATAAAACAAATATAATTTCCTGTTACATTTTTAACAAATTGTATTTTTATTACCATCCACACGCAGATGCACGAAATAAAAATAAACCATGTTATTAATAAGGCCCTGTTCTGATCTGAGGGTCAGGTATATGCCCCTATTCCCATTGGAACAAGTGAGGAATATTGAACATCCGTAATGATAAAACAGGTCAGGTTATGTATGACCCTTCCCATGTGGAATCTCCAATGGGACAGGGACCGATATGGACGTAAATATCTAAGGAAACTTTCTGGTGCTATATAAACATTATTATCTGTTACAAAATATTGTCTGAATTATGTTTATTGGATTTTGGTTAGCCAAGAGGTTGGTGTCTAGCCTTGATCCGTACATGGAACCTTCTATTGCAATGAGGTATGTATGGCATATATAGAGTTACCCATTAAACCAACAGTGTCAAAATATATGTACAATATACTGCCAAATAAAGTACATTTACCTCAACACATGTAAAAAAAAAAATATATATCATAATCAAAAGCTTTTCATACATAAAAATCTCATAAGCGTCAGATTTCTCACAGGTATGTACATCTGTAGGGCCCAGTCTATGAAATAGCTCATATCTTATAGACCGCTCTTCGCACTCTCATGACTAAACTTCTAAAGTGATGCAGTTATGTAAACACAGGACACAGAAAGCGTTCTCAGGTCTAATGTTTTCATTAAGAAGCATGTGCTAAAGCATGTTTTCAGCTATACCATGCCTCATTTCTGTAACCCAATCTCAATCAGCTGTTAATACCATGTCATATTTCAAACCTTTTCATCTCATTATCCATACAGTCAAGGCAATACAAATTAAAGATGTGTACAAATATCTTAACAGTTGTTTAAATTAGGATCAATGTCAGACATTAAATATATCAATGAACAATATGGAAATATTGTCTTTCAATACATGCATGCCTAATACACTCATAAAACCAGAACGTGAGATCGCCAACCTATGGTGNGAGGCAGTAAACAAGATGCTAGGGGCAACAGATCAGTCAATAGTTCCTTCCCTACCAACACCAAAGAAGGATAGTAAGCAGGTAAGATAACATGCCATATAACTGGTTGACTGATGTTGGTGACCAGAGCCAATGAAGATTGGGAACTATAGCTGCTACTCACATAGTGTGTTGGCATGAAGCCTGTTTTAGGATGTATGGAGAAGGAAGGCCTAAATTTACTAAACTGTGGCATTGTAAAAGTGGTGATGTTACCAATAGCAACCAATCATTCTCCAGTATGTAAAATGAAACAGAGTGCTTGAATCAGATTAATTGCTATGGGCAACACCCCCACTTTTCCAATCCCACAGTTTAATAAATTAGGGCCATGAACTAAAGATAAACCAGGATGAGAGTTTTGTGGAACTATTTGTAAAGACCTAATAAAGAACAAGGTAACATTTTACTTTGATGTAATAATAGACCTACCAGTTACAGATGGGCCGGTGTAACACAGTATATACAATGTAACATTCAGCAGACAATCTCCAGTCTCATCTCAGCTGTGACAAAGACATTTTCATTTATGCTGAATGTTGTTTGCCAACTAATGCAGCCAACGTGCCAGCCCCATGATGCAACACATTCTCAAACGTTCACACACTTAACTTGGGCTATCAATGGAAGCTACCACAAGTCATATATCCAGGGCTGTCATGCCACAGCACTGGCTTAAGTAGTTAAGTGTGTCTGTATAATTATATATATATATATATACACACATACATACACACACACACACACACACACATACATATATATACATACACACATATACATATATATATTTTTTTTTATTTAATTTAATCTATATCTATTTATTCTCTATCCACATATCTATGTCACAATTAACGATTGTGTAGTTATGTATTAATTCGCTATGCACTATTGCTATGCCAAGGCATCAAATATATTAAATTGATAAAATGTAATTAAATTATTTTATTTTTTTATGTAGTAGAGGTCATTCACAATGTCAAAGCACAATACTCAGTCCACATGTCTGAGTGAAGGCATGGAAGGCTGGAAGAAATTGCTTGCTATCTCTGGGAGCTGACATATGCCTCTTCTTAAAGCACAGAAGAAGAAGAAGTGGAAAATCAAAAGTAGTTGAAGGACAATAGGAAGGAAGTTGCTCTCGTGACGTGACCACTGTCATTATCAACAAGACTTGGCTGAAGACAGAAAAGAAGATATATGCTTGGTAAGGAGAAATTAAGAGATCATAAACACAAACAAATGTTTACAAAGTGTAACATTTCAAAACAGACATTACAGCATAAGTAAAGAGACAACTTGGATCAAGTGGGAAAATCATGCAAAATAGAAAAACCAAACACTGAGCAGACATTTTCATAGCTGCCATTACAAGACATAACCAGAAAAATAATAGCTATATTTACATGCTGGGGACTGCGACTACATTTGTGTTTTAAAATAAAAGCAAACACAGACAACAGACCCATAAATCCTACGTCTAAGTACAGATGCACAGATGATATTTAAGTCATTCAAGATATTAAAGAATGTTTTTCCATCTGTTTGATAGAAAAGCAATCACACATGAAAGGAGGGATGCCAGGCTGGGACGTACCACATTATATTCTAATACTCTAAATCTTCAAAGAATAGCAGCCATAAAGCTATCACCAGCAGCTAGCAATACCCATGTAACGCCCCTATATGAGATCTAGTGGTACAGCCCGACCCTCAGTCTTCTGTGCATGCCATAATATTAGACTACCTAGCTCCTAGTTCATAAATCCAGCTTTAAATCATTTCTACGATAGTGATACAAGTGATACTACCTGTACCAGAGCACCAAATAGGCTGCATATACATATATGTTTCGTTATACATGTTTGTAGAATTGAACTGTGTCATAATAGGAGATTGAAGTGATAAAGTGTAAAACACCTTTCTCCAGAATGAGAAATGAAAGAGACAATGTACTGGAATACATATAATAATCAGTTACAATAATGTTCCATCCCACAAACAGTAGAGAAATCAGGAGTCTGGATGCAGCCTAAGCAGTTCACAGGACTGAGGAGAGTAAAGCTGGCTATGTACTACAGGACGAGCGGGTGTATGGCGCACTATACCACAATGTACACTGGCCACAATCATGTTTTATCACAGCATCGCACATGGCATCATTCAATTCCTACCATAATCATTCAGCTATGAACCCATAGAAAATAAGTGGATGGTAAATCCCGTGTGTGTCTCCATGAATTGACTTTCAGGTCTCTAATCAACAGTTACATACATCACATTTTGTGTAGCGTGTACCTTTATTTAAGGCAATGAATCCCCCAATAGAGATCACTTTCTAAGAAAACATGTCAATGTCTGCCAACTGTTAACCCTTTACCCTGCAAGCACTGAAAGTTATAAAGATATACTTTTTGTAGTTGTCAATAACACACTGCAATGGTAAATCTAAAATGACAGGTTTCCTCAGAGCACCTATGTCAGGGAAAGAATATAAAGGTGAACAATATGTAAAACACTACATAAAGAGGATAATAAATAAAATGTTAAATAAAAGTATGGTTTGCAAACATATGTTGGTTTCATTATGCGATATGTTTCCATTATACCAACTGGAAGACATAAAAAACAGAGCAAAAGACCAGTAACATTATAAGGGAGTTGGGGAACTTCCATTAAAAGGGAGTACAGGAGATCTGTGTCAAATTTCTATTTCATGTTCAAGAGAAATACAAAGGGTACAGCTGTTCAGACATTGGGGCAGTGGATACAATATGATCCGTTTCATGCACTTTTATACTGAGCGACAGCTGCTGCTTTAGGAATAACTATACTCCGAGCACCCCAGTACTTCACATTACTGATCTGGTGGTAACACAGCGCATTCTACTTGTGGATATGTAGTATTATAACATATGTACGGCAACATACATTGAACCATATTCTAAGATGTGAATCCAGACATTGTCANCAGCATACAGGCTTTACATACTATTTGCCCTTGTACGATCTATAAGAGGATCTGCTTAGTAATACAGTGCTGAGCTGTGAAAACCAATTAGTTATAACTTATATACACACATTCAGGGGAAGTGGTGATCACCAGTACATTAACATCTATTGTTCTGGCTTTATTACCACTTTCTAAGAGAGGACAACACACAACCAAACTGACCTCACAATGACAGCAAAGCGCAAACTTTAATTCAAGTAGATAAACAAGGCCTGTTTGCTCAAGACTTTCCTCAATCCACATTGCTCTTATATGGACCCCTTCATCAGTCAGCCAGTCCCTAAGGGCACGCGGGTCCTAGTCTCTGTATAAAATGAAGAAATACACCTAAGACACCGCCAAACGTAGGCAATCACTTCTTCCACAGATTTAACCTGTGACCTCTGTTAATATGTTTCATCTAGTATGACCTTTTAGGTTAGAGGCGTCATCAGATTTAATCTGACAGGCATTCTTAGGCACCTTAAGCAGGAAAAAGGAGGAGAACGGATTTTATGGTTAAAACATTATTAACTAGATAGTATGCTTTATACTGTGTCTCTATTCTACTACTACCAGGGTTGTCTCTACACTATCGTCATGCAAGACAAAAGACAAATAGGTCACGACATGTCACAAGCAGCCATAAAATAAACTATTAATAAGAAAAATAAAACCACATGCCTGGACTGTTATGAGCAGCGTGGTTCATATTATTAGTTCCTGAAAGACAGATTTTTTTTTGTCTGACTATATGACTTCCACCATGTATGTACTATTCTTAAGATATTGTATTGGCAACTATACATCCTTTCAGAGCATCACTGGTAATAAAACAATATTCTGAATGGATTTCAGTTATTACAATTCTGAGTTTTATCAACCAAAGGCAAATGTCTAACTAAAGCTACGGACATACCTTTGACCAATTTCGTATACGATGACATAACTATGCTTACTGGGGTTTCCATTCATTTTTCCCACCACTAATGTGTTGGTTACTGGTCTATAGCCACCAGATTCTTTCCTTTCGCTGGGATTACTCTTTTTGAATATTTATTTAAAAATGTAACCAATTGTGGGATACATTTAGTTCCATATTAGCTGCATACTCCTCTACACATAGACTCTCCTGATATGTAGTCACCATATCCTTCCACCTCCGTCTCCTGTAGGAATACCCTATTAAACAATCTGTTTATATTATATATATCTATATATCTATCTATATAACGGTTACCACCACATCAGCAGTTTTCAATTCAGGTTTACTAAGAGCGTGTTGCATTTTCTCCTAAGCCTGAGCCTTCCCACATGTGATTTCTCACTTTGTCCCTACCACTTAACCAATATTATACTTTATCTCCATACTTCTTAGCCTGTTTATATATCCAGAAAGCAGTGCTTCCTAATTGCTTTGACAACTATATTATATTTCTCTCGTGTGTTTTTATGACCAGCCTAGAAGTCGTATTTATTAATAAATAGCTCCCACTGCTGCAACTTTTAAAACCATTGTACAGAATATAAAGAACATTTCTATATTTACAAAATACATTCATACCAAACTGTGAGGTGTGTGTCATCTATCGGCTTCTACACTGATTAAATATCAAGTTACCAAAACAAGTAAAATACATACATGGATTTTTCCGGAGCTTTATTTATAAATTGCATTAGAACCGATGAGGATGAAAGGAGTAGAGTTTGATATATGATATTTGGGGGCAGGAACCATAATCATAATGATTGATACAACTTATAGGTTCATACACTGGACAATGATCAGTCAGAGCCGTTGGGGATATTTGAAATATGCTATACGGATAACAGAATACAGGGAGGCGTTCTAGAATCAGTGGAAAGAGGAAGGGATCCTCTAGTCATGTTTAGGTCTCTTGCTGCATCCAGCACCTGTTTTCTTGTCACTCTCTTTTGTGGGGGATTTTTTTCGCATACTTTACACAGAAGAGACATTATTTTAGTAAGGTTACATTCCAGTCTAAAGTGCATTGCAAAGATTTTTTGCAGCAAAGGCAGACGCCAAGTGATGTATTACATTTCTTTAAAATAAAGCAATGGGCTACATCATTTTCAAGTGATCAGATGTTTTATTACTGTTATCATACACTATAACAATTATTTCATTTTGTTTTAATCAAAATCGTTTTAACAAAGCTGTGTCTTCTCCAGTCATTCACACAGCACTGCAGTAGAGTCTTTCCTCTTATTATAATAAACAAAATAGATATAGATAGATATATATATAATTTAAGCAATTCATCACAATGTTTCAAATCATGCCACATAATGCCACGTAGGTGACAATATCAAGGCCACATAAATGCTGCTTAAAAAGGAAATGGAAAAATCATGATCCACATTAAGACTTTAACATCAGTTATATGTGGATGTTTCTGACCTTTCACTTGAGGCGTTTGAATGTGGATTACTATATGGTACACGTAGACACACACCTTAATGCCTTATCTACTCCATAAGGAACTCATCAGCAGAAGTACAGGCAGGGTTTTGATTTAGGCTGGCAAGTGACGTGGCAGAGGCATGATTTGTAGTCAGTGACAATGTTTGGGGATCAAAATAGCAAATATAAAACATTTAGAAATGTTAATTAATTTATTTTTATCTTGGATCAGGATCCAGAGTTGAAGATTAGATAGAAAAGTTACACTTGGGCAAAACCATGATAAACTGCATGGAAGGTAAATGTCATCTGTCACCATTTCACCTCTCCCTGGATTACTTCCCACAGGTGTAACTTTCCGCTCTTATGTTCAAGTCTGGATCTGGAGATGATATAATATTAAACACCTTCTTGATGAATTTGAATCCCCTTTCAGCCCTGGGACGTATNTGTACGTATATAAGGAAGTTAGTGTGGATGGTCATACGTGTACGTACTATTAACCATCGCCCTGTAGTGTTAGTGACTGTGACACCGTCACCCTCCAACAGCAAACACTACTAAGTTCTGGGTGACCAGAGTGGACCCGCCTCTAGCGGACCCTGTGATTCACTAGTCAGAATGGACTAACTAATCATAGCATTTCTATCTGGAAGAAAAAGCCATCTCCCAGGGTGGGAAGGGGTTAATGAATCCTTTAAAAGTTCCATACCAGTGTTAAAAAAAAAAAAAAATAGGTCTCTATCCTAATTCAGTGAGAGCCAACATGGCGCTCTGATAGCTGGGGCATTATGGACACAATGGCCTAAATTTAAAGTCAGGCCTGACTAGGATTGTGTTTTCTGTATTTTTTTTTACAAAATTTAAAAAATACATTTAAAATGTATTTCAAATTCCTTGTGAACCCCACACCAACATAAATATATAAATACAAATGTAACCAAAATCAAAGCAGATTTATGTAATATTGTGTGGCGGTTAAGGAAAGTTAAAGATACTGAATGGAAGCGGAGGAACAACAATGGTTAAGTCACAGCTGGAGGAGAGTTCCTGCTGGAAAATTACAACACATGCTTCACTATGGAATAAAATTTCACACCACGATTCTTCAACAGCGCCCACTAAAGATACGCAATACAGAAATAAAACGTTCATTCCCTCTTGTTTTTTCACCTGCTCCATTCCTTCAGACAGCGAGCGGCGATCTCTGGGGAATAGGAATATCTATTGCACATGTTAAATAAAAGATCTACTGATCTACTCGAATGAATGCAAACAATGAAACAAAATGGACTTTAAAAATTTTGCAAAGCAGTAAAGACATACACTTTAAATGGATATTATATATTTCTTATTTTGCAAAGCAGTAAAGCAAGACATACCCTTTAAACCAGGGCTCGAAGTGGAGGGGTATACGGGGGTATGTCATGCCGGCACTTCTCTCACTGTTGTAATGGAAAAATGTAAAATCTCCATTGACTTCCATTATATCCTGTGTTTTCATACCCCCACTTCTGAATGTCCATACC
>JABWIB010001052.1:46863-58770 GCA_016617825.1 Platyplectrum ornatum
TAGTCAAAGAAAGAAGTTACTGAACTTTGATAACTGTGTGATTCAGTGTGAGAAAATCTTCTAGGTGTGATCAGGTATTTAGGAAAGGTATCTTTTAGCACTAATAAAAACACTTAACCTATGACAGATCAAACTCAGCAAAGAGAAGAGAAACCACTCAGCTGGATAAATCTATTTATTTAGTTTTGATTGACAAAACTGCTCAGGATAGTAGCAAACAAAAACTTGTTACAACAAATAGTTGTGTTTTTTTCATGCATAATCATTAATAGAAAGCAGTACTCGCCTTTTGTAGACAGTACATCCATTAGTATTGTAACAGGGGAACTTTCTTTCTAGTTATTTACATATTAGAATATTGCAGAACTGTGGTATAAGTCAAATCATTCCCTAGGACTGCCTTGGTAATGTTAGGGATTGGCAACATGTGTCCTGAAGAGATCAATCACATCTTACAGCACAATGAACAGAAGCCAGAAGGCTTTGCAGTTCTGCACTGCCAGCTTAATGCTCACATATCCTCCGTGCTTTGGTCCATTAATTCCTATTCAGTTTATCTTGTATCCTTCCAGTCTTAACAGTGCTCAAGTAACTGGTTGGAAGGAACACTGTTGACAAGACACTTATGTTCAGTGTGAGCTTACTTAACAAATTCTTGCTTTGTCACTCCAACTTCTGCTATATCACAGAGAAGGCAGAGTAAATCAGGAGCAAAACGGCTCCCGATATAATCCACGCTGCACTATGCCAGACCAGATCAGCCTTTTCTCTATTAATTGCATTTACTTTATAAAACACATTTATAGGCATCACATTTTAGGTATATATTTATATTTATTGTTTAGTTTCATGGTATCTTACATTGAACAGTTATAAATATATATTCAAATAGTTCAAATTTACATATTAAACTGTTACAAATCTTTATCCTAAAAGCCAATAATAGAACTTCAGAAAAATGTAAATAGAATGATACATATCATTATCAGAAAGAAAACTCTTTATTAAGAAGTTAAAAAAAAAAAAAAGTCCTAATATTGTTAAAGTAAACCCATTAATGGCATTTATCTGATTTAGCTTCCTCTACACTGTGGGGTTTGGTGAAAATTTGCCCTCTTTGCTAGTTATTGTGTCCCAATCTGCCAGCATTAACACAGACAGTGAGCGGTATTTATGTGATGCCTGTTCTACCAAGCTGCATTCAGACTAAATCCTCCATGTGTATTTAATAAATCACACCAGTTAGGTGGGCAGGATTAGTTTCAAGTCACCTAATGACTATATCATGAGCAGCAGCATTAAAGGGATTAATATTAATCTTGGCCGTTTTTATGAAAGGCCAGTTACGGCTCCAATAAGAATGGCAGCAGTAGGCAGTGCGAGAAGTGTTCCATACTCCAGGGAAGGGTTACAAGTTATGCAAAGCTATTAAATCACAATATTCTCCACCGATACCCCATTCACACTGGCCCTAAAACCCGGGCTATTGATTCACTATGAACAGGTGCTCTGCAAATACCTGGCCCAATAGAATAAAATTAGACATCGGGCTTTTGCAGGGATATTCGCATGCATAACCGCCAGTGTGAACCGTGCAAACCCAGGTTTTTAACACACGTCTCAAAGAAAGGAGCCGATTAGAGCAGGTGAATCTGAAGCTCCCATTTCATTTACATAACACTTATTGCCAGGGCAGACGGCGAGATGCGGGTGCGAAGGCGAGAGAGAGAGAAACACAACTGTAGGGAAATGACTGTAACATGGTGACGAGTGGTGTTTGGGTTCTCAGCAGAGAGCTCTAATAGTTGTTGTCCCTCTCTGTTGAAACAACAGTTTTAATCCCCTGAAGGAGCAGTAAATTCCTTTATGAGCATTGCATCCACATTAATCAGAAATGTAACCGTGCTGAAATCATGTATATACAAAATAGTAGAGGCAGCTGGGAAGGTTTAGGCTACGGNTAAGTGTATTTATTTTTAACGCTGCCTTTCTTGACTGCATTCCTACTTCACATACAGCGCAAGCATTCCGCAGAAATGTCGAAGCCCCAGACCGGTTAGCATAAATATAGTCATACGGAAAGCTTTTGCATACGGTGGCAGAAAATATCTCTCTGGGTAAAGGTTTCTGTGGATGAAAACATTCAGCGTGCTGCTGTGTCCACACTCCATTCTGCACACACAAGGTCAAGCCCATCCAATCTGACTGCATCAGTGTCATGGAATGCTGAAGTACACATATTTGCCATTCAACACGAAAACGGCTTTTCAAGTTCAATCAGCTATAAATGTTGCTTTGTTTTAATTTTCCACTGAACTTCCTGGAACCTATTATCAGGCTGTCAGGGATGTATATTTAGCAATGGCAACATGGCCCCTTTGCAGCTGCACCACTGCCCATGTCACCTCCAATAAACAGAAAAACAATCCCATGGCTGGAGAGTCACCCCTGAAAGCCATAATGTGCCTTCTGGACTCCAGGTGAAATATTACACAGGATTGTCCAAAAGCAATGCTTTATTNCTGGACTGCAATACGCAACAATGGAGAACGTTTAACAGGTTATTTTGTGTAGCAGACATAATTTCAAATTGCATATGTACTTGCTGGACTTACTTAAGACCCATATGAAAGAATATTTATTTAGGAATTGCAGTGATGCCTAAAACCTAAGATGTCACATGAGGGATGCTCTCAGCGACTTCCGTAATAGAGAATTGAGTGCTTTGTGACATTATCAGTGGCTGAATTTCTTTATCTGAACTTTTATGCCCATGAAAGCTAGTAATCCCTTAATATTCCCAAGTGTACTCCAGTTATGTCTCACTAGAGATTCTTCAGAGAGGAGAGAGCTGTGTTAAAAAGGAGACAACCAGTGAGGAAGGGTCAGCAGCCNTGCCAATAGGTGCTTTCTTCTTCAGGAGCTGGCCAGTGTCTAGACACTGTGATACTTGAGGAGGAGATAAAATATGTAGATATACTCTAAATTCTGAAACTTTGAATATACATAAAGTCTGGACAAACTGCATAAATCATTTTATAGAACATTATAACATGATTGTGATGCCCAAATAATAAAATTTATGATAAAAAGTTCATACAAAGCTAAATAAATGTTGTACTTTAGTAAGTCCTGAAAAAGTTTACTCAGATGTCTATCTAGTGTATTTTTATAGAAATCCTTCACAGGTTTTATACAGCTGGCCACACACTAGAGAAATGATTGAACTTACAATTTGAGGATCAGGTAAAAAAAAAAACCAAAAAAAAACCCACCAAGTACAAGTACAGCACTAATACAGTAATAGAAGTTCTGCATTATATACGGTAATCCTACAGCTGGGGAGACTACAACCAGGAGTTAGAGGTGGCACACAGCTGGTCGGAGTTTATCCGCTGCACAGGCTTAATGGCATCATTGATAGGCCTGTGTATAGGTCTGTGTTGTCAATCAGTACAGAGATAGATAGGAGATCAGCTGCAAGAGCCTCCTGCGTGTGTGGCACCGATAACGAGACCTTTTCCAAGAGAGTATCGTGATTACTGGCTACTTCTTACTCGCAGGTATATGGCCAGCTTTATGCTGTTATATGTATGCATACCCACTTTTTATTTCTGTTTTAGTTTCCATTTTTCAGGCTAAGTATGCTTGAGGGATACCAAAGTGCACACTNTTACACTGCTTATGATNTAGTGAGCAGGGAGGCTTTGGAGCACCCCTATGAGCTCTGTCTGCACAGATGTTATTAAGCTCTCCAATCATATCTTTTAATAGCAAGATATTGCCAGTCATTTGTGTTTGTCACAGAAAGATCTAAAATAGCAGATAACTTATAGAAGGAAATGATGATCAGATGAACGATACTTCACTTATTTTATTAGTAAAATATCAGAGGGATTTCTACACTAGCCCAGTTATAAAACATGCAGCGATTTGCTATTCGCTGGGAGTGCACACTGGGAGGAATAGTGCACATCGCATGGCCTGTGGAATAAGTAGGGAGTGAATTACTTTTTATAGGCAAACAAANCTAAACTTTCCAAAAGAAGCATATAAACAATGTTACGTTTACAAAGTTGTTTGAAAACAACTGGTGCCAGCATAAAATTTATTTCTGTATACATCCAAGGNGAGTTATCAGATAAACACTAGGAGATGATTATATATATTAAACCGGCAATGGATAATGTACAACAATATAAGCAACACAAAGACTTCATCTGCTTAAACAGCCTAGCAGAAGGAAACTATTCAAGCGTGTTCAATACCAGCTCCACAACACTTTTCCCTTGACCCCTATTATTGATAGACATAAGTCACAACTGGCAAGCTACTATATTATGAAACCATTATAACATCAATGGGATTTACAGAAAAGTTTTCTAATGCAATAAAGGCATTAGGATCAGNATAACTACTGAGCTAACTGTAAAGCGCTACGTAATATGATGCTGCTATATAAACTTCATTCAAAATTACGAAGCATTCACCGAACTTCAACGGATCAAGAACCTAACACACACAAGAGGAAAATGATTATAACTTTTAAGCTTTAAAGATCATCTCTATATACTCCATAGGATATATTTGCCCCCTTCCAGAAGCATGCCCATAGGGATAAGTGATGCCCACATTGCTGTCAATCCCCTGCTANGTTTTGGCACATGCTCTGGTAGTGCCCATGGGTTTTTTACTGTCTGGGTTGAGATATGGGGCATAAGTGCCCTCTGATTCCTCTGCCCATAAATATATTTCTGCCCTTACCACTTTTACTAAAGAAATCTGGATGCTGGCTCTCTCCTATTTCCCGTGTGTCTGCGTGGTCTTCGGTGGTGGACGCCTCCTTCCTACTTGAAATATGTATTCACTTGGGGAAGAACTCTCTCGCCGTTTATTATAGAATTTGGGCTCCCTGGTTGGACTGCATCTCTGACCTTAATGACACCTAGGGGTATATTTACTAAGCAGGGAATTTGCAGGGGAATTGAACAGTGGGGAAGTTGCCCATAGCAACCAATCAGATTTGAGCTTACATTCTCCAGTATGTAAAATGAAACTGAGAGCTCGAATCTGATTGGTTGCTATGGGTAACTTCCCCACCGTTCAATTCCCCTGCTTAGTAAATATACCCCCTAGACTCCTGTAAGGGATCCCCCCAATTGACTTCTTGGATGCTTCTGGTGGGGATCTCAAGCGGTTTTCGTTGCTTTCGCGCTGTACACCCCCTATTGTTACTCCCTGCTCTGTTGCTGCATGCTTGTTATATGAGCATACGCCTCTTTTGTCTCTCATACCTATGGCAATCTGGTCGCATTCTGTATCTACTGATTTGTCCTGTTGATACTTATTTATCATACGGCCTTTGATTGCATTCTAATCTACTCATGTTGTAGCGTCATGTGTGTGTTTTACACTACTGTTACGTACTGTTTGTACAAATTTTTGCATGAAAATCTTCTAATAAAAACTGAAGAGTTGCATTCTAAGGAAAACCCGATACAGGACATCAGCAGAACTAAGAGATAACTAAGGACATGGAGCAAAATATAGATGTTATNCTGCATAACGTCCAGTTTGTTACAGGTAGTATGTTTTATGAAATAAACCTGCAAGCTCTGAAATGCCACTAAATCACAGCACAGCATTAACGCAAAAGAGATTCCAAAATTCATCACACTTCACTAGCCCAGCTCACATAAAACATCTGGACAGAGACAGTGCATTAGTTCCTTGGGATATGCTCATCTCTACAGTACTATGTAAACTTACCAAACTGCTCATCGCTAATTGTTTTATGAAACATGTAAAACAAAGGGATTCTTTGCTCAAGTTCAGAAATGGAATTTTTCCAAAGGGAAAACACTTTAAACACCGTATGTAGTCCATCACTGGAAGCCAATGAATACTTTATTATTGCTGGGATCTCTTTACTTTTATCAGCTTTTTGTTTAAAACCCGTTGAAATAAAAAAGTATTATACAATGAAATTGCTTATTACAAATAAAACACAATTTTCCTGTGTTTTAATGGAAGACCTTAAAGGGCAGACCTAACCAAAAGATCAACAAAATAGAAACTCATTCACTTCAAGCCTTATGACTTTAAGGAAGACAACATTTTGGCCCATGAACCTCCCTGTAACAATTCTACCCTTATGAAAATAATTATGTACCCAATAAATAAATATATATATATATATATATATATATATTTTAGGTATAAAGGAAAAGACACTTCCTGTGCTACATCCTAGATTACAATATTAAAAATGTAAAACTTTCATTATTTCTATTTTTAATCTTAAAGACAGATCAAATTAGATATGTTGCATCATTGAATGACAAATTAACATNTTGCATATAGAGACTATTCACATTCTTAATAATAATAACAACAATAACATTTCAATTAATAAATTACCAACAGATGTACAATTATGACTTATTTGCCAATGGCCTATATAAAGAGACTGCCAGTGCGCGGATGAAAGTGCTCTACAGCCAAATCCCAGTGTGTTTAATATGAAAATAGAAATATAATGCAAAGACATTAAAGGTTTACAGAAATTTGTGCCTAGAAATCAAGTAAAAGATCTAATGATTGATGGAAACCGAAGGTAACAAGTAACGCTAGACAGCATAGCATTTAAACCTTTTACATGTAGAGGCCTCCCGCAAATAGATAACCTTTCAGTTTAGATTAAGTTCCCATACCCCTGCTAGGGAACATATCTGTCTCTGCACCAACTTTTGATCTAGTGTCTGCGATCTATGATGTTACAATGAATTATTTCAGAAATGTAATTCTGCAGTAAGGAAAAGTAAAATCACATGGGATAGGATCGCAGCGGTGTGTACTGCCAACTATCTGACCCTTTGGAGTTAGTTATTCTGATCAATCCATTCTAATGTGCAATTAAAAAGACAATGACAACCCCCACCACCGCAAAAATCAATGAATTAAATTAATTCATTAATTAAGAGTAACTCATGGCTAATATCATAGAAGATGAAATGCAGATAAGAAGATGCATGATATTTTCTGTATCAACTGTTATTTAGAATAATTTCCATTTATACTAAATTCTTGAATCTTCCCTTTCTATGACTACTTTTTAAACATTCTTCTCCATTCACAACTCCTAAACAAACAGGCCAAGGCAAAGACTATAGGGTCCACTGTTTAACCATTGGCACAAATGAGCAAATGAGATGTATGGTTAACATTTAATTGTAATTGTATAGTACATTAAAGTACATAAGGACATTAAAACAGAGCTTCATTTCTTATGTGAACCAACCCTGTACTCCATAACAAAGCTGACTAAAGCGCAAACAAAAAGTAAAAAAACCTGCAATAAAAAAAGACAAAGACAAAAAAAAAAAGAAAAAAAAAGTCGTATTATGTTAGAGGTCAGAAATAACTATAACCACAAATACTTCACCTATTTTCAGCTTTGCTTGATGTACCTGATGAATGCCCCGCGCTCTTGGTTTCTTAGAACCATTTGATGGATTGCCAGATTTCTGCCTTTCATTGAGATACGTGGGAACTGATGTGTAGCTACAATATCAGGGGCTATAATGAACATGTGCAAAATGTATACATGGAATGCAGAACGAGGAGCTAGTATGTGCGGTGTTGAATTCATATTAATATTGCAGCATTTAATGACTTTACAGTTATTGGGTCATTAAAGTAACAGCCTTTGTGGTAAGAGGGCTCCCATTGCAGGCCACAGTTTCAGGTCATTCTTAAGTTAATGTCAGCTAAATTTAGTGGCTGATTCCATTTGTCCACTGAAAGTAAATTCTTGGCCCCAGCGAGGAGCGCATTGCAGGCATTGTTGTCGGTCTCTAAAATGTGGCTGACCCAATCAAAATGTCACCACTTACCTGTTGCCCTGTGCTCTAAGCACATGACCTGTCAAAAGGCACCGTGACGGATAAGGTGTAGAAATGAGACTCAACACAGACCTCATGTCTAGATAGGATTTAAGGCCGTGAATCTGAGACTGACATATCAGGGTCAGCCAAAGGAAACCCGGCTGTTGCGAGTCTGCAAGTGTTGAGTATACCATCTATAACATTGCTTGGCTAAAGTGAACTTCANTCTGTAGCAACAGTTGTGAGAAACCTAAACAAAGGCAGAACAGTTCTGAACTAAACTGATGAGAGCAGCGACCTCGAACATAACTGCAGAGTGAAGAGGGCCGACTCTCGCTCCAATCAAAGTACTTTATCTTTAGGAAATTGCAAGTAATAAAAACATAGTGAATACAGACCTCTATATTTAGCCACAAATATAAGCATTCTCTTCCATTTACACAGAGGCTCAGTACTTTTTAGCACTAATGTAATGTGTGGAAAGCCATATTTCTTTTAGACATTTTTCAGAAGGAAACGATAACAGTTGTTGGGTCTCTTTCTGTCTCAGACGAAGAAATATTATTTAAAGTGTGGATTATATATACTATGGCAGGAGAGAAATAAGCAAGAAGGAAAACTTATATAACATAGGACACTTACATCCAGGTTATCTAGACTCTATCCAGCTTAATTGTCAAACATTGTAAGTGAATTTCATAAAATGGCATACTTCATAAGCGCCCCAAATATAAAACAAAATTATAGCTCACATTTCTCTTAAAAGGTTATTAAACAGGTAAAATATTATTATTGTACAGGCAAACTTCTTTATGTAGCCCAGGAGTACCAAACCAGTTGTATACAATACACAAAATGGCAAGTTCTGTGTAAAGCTGGCCATTCACTACAACAATTATTGTTCCAATTTCGCAATAATTAAAACTTGGATAAAAAAATCTTTAGTGTGTGGCGGTGATTTTTTTTTTCGAAAGCTACCAACAATTGCTCAACGGGGGATTGCAAAAGATAATTTGATATTTTGTCCGGACAAAAGATTTGCAATAATTGTTGGTGATATTGCAATGTGTGTGGCCATTTCAGATAATTGTTAACAATGTTTCATTTGTTTTTTTTTCTGAACTTTGAATGTTTGTAATCAAATTAAAAAGGATTATTGGATAGTGTGTGGAAATAAAAAATTTTCTATGAAATATAAAAATTAAGAAACAGTTTGTTTACCCTACTTTTTCAACAACCATTAACAATAATTGCATAGTGTGTGGACTAGGTGAGCCTGTGATTATTGACGATTATGGCTTCTATACTCCAATTATTGGAAATTGGATGAATTATCTTTCTAGTGTGTGGTGTTGATTTTTTCTGAAAGATAATGATACATGTTCAAGAAAGTGTTGCAAAAATCGAAGAAAATAAGCAAATACTAAAAAACATTAGTGAAGTTATAGTTCATGTGGCCAATATTGATATATATAACCCACAGAAGTTCACATTCAGGCAGCCTCCACATAGGTTACATTTTCAAACACCAGCAATATCTACATCAAGAGTAAAGCTGGGCATACACTATAAGATAAATTGTTCCAATCGTAAGATTTTTTTAAGAGTGGGTAAAACCATGTTGAATTGCAGGGGAGGTAAAATGAATGTCAGTGTGTGCATACAGGGAAAATACTTTTTTTTTGCATGTTGCACACAGATACTGACCAGCGTTACACTGTTATTACACTTGTGCTGGAAACATCATCTCTCACATGTAATACTGATTGCAATTAATTCAAATTGCTCCCCTGCAATTCAACATGGTATTGCCCACTCTTGAAAAATCTTAAGATTGGAACAATTTAACTTATAGGCCTAAATTCACTAAGCGAAGAGTTTGCTGGTGAATTTGAAAGGTGGTGAAGTTGCCCATAGCAACCAATCAGATTTGAGCTCACATTCTCCAGTATGCAAAATGAAACTGAGAGCTTGAATCTGATTGGTTGCTATGGGCAACTTCACCACCTTTCAAATTCCCCAGCAAACTCTCCGCTTAGTGAATTTAAGCCATAGTGTATGGCCAGCTTAACAAAGGATTAGTGACCAACACTGATCATAATTGGACCAGACAACGTACATACAAAAAAGAAACAAGAATGACATGGGCAGCAGCAATGGTGCTCCCGAGCATTTCACACATGACTGTTTTAAAATCAAATGTAATAACGGCTGTCTGAATCCACAAGGGAAAAAAAACACATGTGCAGCACAAAGACAGCAATGTCACATAGTAATGTCATTTTAAGTCCTAGTGATGATGATGATGCCTCATCTCTGTAATACATTAAATGTGAGCTTCCTCTACATATAGCCCTCAGTTCTGTGGCATCACACATTACAACAAGCTTGTTTATTTATGTCACATTTCTGTAAAGGGAAATCTGCTGGTTGACAATAGTTACCTAATAACAGTATAGAATGTGATCAATAGACCGTCTCCCAACCAGTGGTAATGACAGAACTGATGGCACACTGGCCGCTGTCTGGTGGTATGTGTTACTGCAGTAAGAGTGGATTACCTGAATCCTTATCATAGGGCAATATGGAAACACATTATTTAGTCTAATGTTTAAACACATACTAAGATTACCAATTATATCAATAAGAGTAAAAAGGGGTCAAACAAAACAAAACCCAATAAAACAGCTGCAGCAATCGTGCATGTATGTGTCTGAGGGGTAATCAGTCTCCTGTATGAGGGGGTGTTGCACAGGGNGTTTGGTTTATTGTAGTGATGCAGTGGCTGTAGTTTAAAAGTTTGTTTTGTGAATGTCTTACACAATGTTTCTGTCAGCACTTCAGAGACCCAGAGCTGATTAATTACACTCGTCTGGGACCCTCCAGCCACTCAGCACATTGAGATCCGCTGAAGCGGAACAACAGTTGTACCCTCTCTTCTTCAAACTAGTCCTAAGCCAGAGCTGTCAGTCCCTTTTTAAAGTGCCATTAAAATGGTCAGATTTACAACTTATGACCACGGACCAGCACTCTGCAGAGCCTGCCAATCTGAAATTAAACAGTTTACAAAGTCCAATTTTAAGGGTCCATAGGAAATAAACCGTCATGTAGAAATTGCAATACTAATGTCAATAAACATTTTGTAACTAGTACCATATAAATCAAATGCACAGTAGTGTTTCAGCTACATAAAAAAAAAAACCAATAATCTGACCCTGCCCACACATTGCATTATATCAATCCAGATTTTGGATGGATCGGATTGTTGTCCCAAAGCCTTTCTGGAACGATAATCTGAGCTTCTTAAATTTTACCGGAGGCACAATAATTGGTAAATTGGCACAATAATTGGTCTGGTGTATGGCCAGCCTTACTGTCCAAAATGAAAAAGATAAATCACCAAAGTGGCACAGGTAAGATTATGTTAGGTGTTTTGGCCCTTCATACCTTCAGTTGTAGCATACATTCCTACAACTCACTTTGCTTCAAGCCTGTATTTTACATATTTTAAGTTACGGTTTATGTAAGAGAAGTATAGTTTATGTTTATTGCCTGTAGGTAAGTGAGCAGACATCATAAGAGTGTGTGTACGTTCATCCAATTATATATAAAAGTGAGTAAAGGACTTTGTCAACATATANCTGCATTATAATAAATAGCAGTATGGCGTAATGATTATGTATTTATTCTGTATTTTGAGTGGTAAAACAAAAACCCAAGTCTACATTTATTCAGTGAACAGTGAACCTTCTTTACGAGTTGCATTAATTGCAGCATTGAGCAGACAGGGGCTTTAAGCTAATGCTGGCCAAAACAAATAAGTATACAATGTAGCAGGCATGGAAAGCAAATCAGAAAGGCAACAAAGCAAAAAGCTGCCCACCGCTGAATAGCAACTTACAATATCCAAAATGTGTGCAACGAAGCTACAAAGATTAATAAAATATATGGCCATCTGTTTAGGATTTTATATATATATATATATATATATATATATATATATATATATATATATATATAT
>JABWIB010001052.1:60928-72776 GCA_016617825.1 Platyplectrum ornatum
CTACTAAAACTTGTTGAGACCAGGTTAGAATTATAAAATGGATATAATAACTTATCATTTGGGATCAGAATGTACTGTAATGCTGGCCAATCATTATGNGATAGCAAGGACAGTGATCATTGGCTTATCAGGGGTGGGGGGAAATTTGTCTGAACAATCTGACAGTCCCCATATTAGGAATGATTACTCGGCAGTGTGTGACAGCTATCTGAGCGTTATTTCTGGAATCAGGGACATTATATGGTGTCATCATCTTAAGAGCAATTACAGTTTCTCAGCCCCAATGGGACACGACACATGGTTTCAACAAAGGGACGAAGGAGTAAAGTATCTAAAAGCGAACAAAATAAATATATGCACAATATGGGGAATCTTAAAAAAATAAATGTCTACTGGTAATAAAAAAAACAGTGTAGTCATTTTGCATTGATTAATCGTTTAGTAAATTCAAAATGTATACTGTATACATACATATACACACACCCAGAAATATTAACAAGATAACACAATAATTCCATGCATATTAACCAGTAGAGTAATTTTACAGGAGTTATAAAGAATCTACAAATAAGACTGAATTGGGGAGTGGGGCATCTCAGACATACAAAATATTTTTCAAATAAAAGCCAAAGCTTCCTTTCCCAGNGTAATCCTAATACTTCTCCATCAACCGACTGCTACTATATATACCATCACATCCCTGCCCCTGATGGAATTCCAGCTGCAAAGGCTGAACGGCAGATGTCCTTGTCAATCATCCTCGCGAGAGGGAAAAACTACAACAAAGTTTGGCTCCTACAAAACTATTCGTTTGAGTCCATGTTTTCTTGTGCCATGCAGAATTTGGAATTACAACCATCGCTGTAACTAAAAAAGCCACAGTGAGCTAAGTATAGAAAACGTCATAGGTAACAGGGAATACTGCAACATGTTTCAAAAGAAAACTTGTAGACAAAAGACAGTAGTGTAAATGCAGAGTATTTATAAGATATTATAAAATGATTTCATATAAAAAAAAATTGCCTGTTTACTGGTTGTTGACGGATTAATAATGTTCATCATGATCTTACCAAGTATTATGCTCACAGACAAATGTTACAACGCTGTCCCATGCTCAATTTAATTGGGTGCACCCAATCCTATCAGAATGAATAGCCAGTAACAAGACTGTACATATCAACCAAGGAAANCACTAAATATGGCTGCTATAGGTCAGAATATTACAACTTCCAAATACAAAAAGGAAAGATTGTGTAGGGCAATATATACAGGACCATAGGGGGCGACATATTATATCCAATCCCCTGAACTGATGAAACCTATCCAGTAAGCCATTGAGAAATCTTGGCTGGGGTATTACTTTAAAATGATTAATATCAGTGATCAGTAAATAGTAATAATTCAAAATACAAATGTAACCCATATAGTAGTAGTGCACAGTATAGTAGTGTTTTGCACATTTTCATTAAAATACACATTTTGATATACATATATATGGCTATTCTACAGTCAGTTTTCTAACAAAGCAAAAAAAAAAAACATATATATTTTATTTCTTTAGCCACATATATTCCCACAAAGCATTTGTGATTCACAGTTTTCAATAAGAGTGCATAACCGATTGCGTGTGAGGGAATTTAGACTACAAGATCCAATGAGGCAGAGAGCGGTGTGATAAGTGTTATGTAATATATGGTGAAAATGCTGAATATCTTTTGTGTTTGCCAATAATTTTAGAAATCTGTTGGATAGGAGTGATTTGGAAATTGTTTTACCTGTGAGACTCTTAAACCAATATTACAGCAAATGTTGTATCAATAAAAACTAATGAAGGATTACAAGGCAAATATAAGATTTATGAACCAGCTGAATTCCACTATTCTCACTCTTCCATCGCAGCCATTACAAATGGTCTTCATATAACAATGTAAAGTTATAAGGTTCATTACAAAAATATAAATTATTAAAATTATATGTATATACATCCTTTCCCTGGAATATAATAGGAACATTGTTAGCTTCAGTTCTCTAGTTTATCGTAAACCGATAGCGCTTTACCCAAATGGCAAGGGCCTGTTAATACGTGAGCAATGAGACATTACTAATCATCTCCGGTGCTGCTGAGCTCTCATGAAAGCAGGGAAGGATGGAAGACAGGGACAAGTAGAGAGTGAGGCGGGCATGAATAGAGGAGAGATACTGGCAGGTATTTATTGCACACAAACGCTGAATTATTTGTAATGTCAAGTTATGTTGTAAAACATCACATGTCCTGTGTGCATATTTTAATGAGCTTCCCCTTGTACCTTTAACATTGTTTTGTCAAGGAGTGGCCTTTTCTACTTTTATTCATATGTTTTGCTATTACTCTACAACCTGGATCAGTCTCACTACTTCAGATACCATAAGATATAAGGAAAAATGCATCCGGCATCACTGCAAAATCATCAAGATCTAAGATCATATATAACCGTTTAACATATACAATATGTAACATGGTATAGTATATGGTCATAAAACCAGAAAACTTCATTTAAAATGAAAGGGACAGATTAATTAAAAGCATCCCAAAATGATCAAGTCAGTCTCATTTATGGGCCCGAATCAATTCTTCATCAAGATGGAAAACGCATGAAACCTGCTTGTTCCCGATTATTAAACATCAATGTCATTCCACGCGATGTGCGCTCCAGAACGTGTAAAGTATCCATAGTGTAATGACTTAATTCTGCGTATAGGTAATGTACAAGCAATTATGTAATAAAACAAGTTCCCTCTGTAACACAACGTGCTGAAAAATACTGCTGAGACCTATCTAGGGTAGACAGAAAGTCAACATCTGGACCTGGGCATTGTCAAAATGGCCATTTACGCTGAACATGGTTTACATTATAATATTTCTTTTCTGTTCCCATACGCGGAATGTAGCAGGAAGTGATGGAGTGTTTGAGTGATGTGTAAAAGGAACGGCTGTTTAAAGTGAATGGCCGGGAAGTGTACACACTGACTAAAACATGAGGCAGCTTGTCTAAGGCACTGGCATGGACTGGGGTGAGAACAGAGGTACAAATGTGCTTGTCTGTCAAAGCCGCATTATTAGACTTTGCTCTAGTAAATGTAAATACGCCATAAAGCTATATCTGTGTAATAGATCCGGCAGTATGAATAGTCATTATTGGAAGGATGGGGTAGGACATGGATATAAAATATAACACTAAATCAGGAATGTCAGGAAAGAAAACACAAGTGATGCAAATTACATTGTTACACAAGCTGCAGTGTAGTCGCAGCATTCATACATACACATTGCACACACAATACTATTACATAAAAATCACTAAACATCATATGTATGGGTACCCGAGGGAAGGTAAAGTCAAGAAGTGTATAATAAAGGATAGGAAATATTACTCAATTTTATTTTCTCTGTTTTAGTTGTAATAGAATGGTACATTCTACCATGTAACATAGGAGCAGTATGTCAGTACCTTGCTGACGCCTCATTAATGAAATCATTATATTGGCAATACAGAACAAAATAAAGAATTATTTCAGACACATAAAATATATTTTTATAACTCACCTACTCTTCATTCTTGTTCATGTCATCAGTCTCAAATGACTGAATGTCCGCTTCTACTCCCACCAGATACAGTCACAAAACAGCTGTCTTTTTTAGTGCTGAAAGGCAACTATGCCGTTTACCATAACACAGTTTGCCAAGTTACAGGGAATCAGAATGCCATGAGATCACCCTCCGCAGCACAGTGACTTCAAGACTGGGCTGTGTAACTTAAAACACAAGGAAGGATTTTCCCCTCCGCAATGGCGGATTTACACTGTGCGCATCCCTTGTGCGGTTCATTAGCAAGTAACACACACATGATAGCGCTGGATAAATAGAACAAAACTTTCAAAAACTAAAGTATGGAGAGGAATTCAATGAACATGTATTCTCCACATGAGCCGGCCACAGAGCCGTTCAGTTAGTACGCAGTGTGTTCATGCTTACAACATATACAATAAACAGTTCTGGCCTGTAAATTAAAGTTAGTGTAAACATACTTATTTTATGTTCAAGTCTGGAGACACAGATCAGTGGATATCAAGCACGGTGACATAGCATATGGTTTACAACTTCCACCTCACACATGCCTGCATTTGACTTTAACACAGCAGCCATTAATATTACTTATCTTTAGCTTTGGAAGGTAGGAATGGTTTTCATATATGAAAAACTACCATCTCAGACCTAGACTTAATAAACAGCTGGAAAGGAAAAGTAGAGATGTTACCCACAGCAACCAATCAGATTCTAGCTCTCACTTCCCAACTGCATACTAGAGAACTAGAACATAATTGGTTGCTATGGGCAACACCTCCACTTGTACTTTCCCTCAGCTTATTAAACATAGCCCTAGATGTTCTTCTATTATAATGTTTGCACTGTGGTTGTCACCTGTTCAAATCAAACCTCAATCTCGTGATATGGTATTTAAAGGGAGATGTCCAACTTGAAAATGTAGTTCTGAAGGTAAATATTACTACAAGGTTTCCGCAGCCTGCAGTCGAAACACAAACATACTTTCTGACGTTTTGTTTCTGCCGGGAGATCGCAGACGTAAGAGAGAAAATTTACCAAAATCACCCTCTAAAAAGTGCCAGTTCACCAGGTGGCAACCAGCGTGCAGTGAAGGATACCACATGGCCTCCTTCTAACCTGCTGAAATGGCTAAGGCGAAAGTGCAGTCAGACAAAGAAACTGGAAATCAAGTAAACATATTTTTCTGTGTAATATTTATTTCTATATGTGTGTTATTTATTTTGGTATTAACTCTCGTGTTAAGTTTTGTTTTTCACAGTTTTAGCTACAGCAGAAGTGCCTGACACAGCCGCTAGGTCTGAATTCCTGACAACCAATTTTTTGGAGCTCCTCCCTCACAAGCACCCGATGCCAGTAATATAAGGTCAACCTTAACGCTTCCTNCACTGTCCTTATATAAAACAAGGATGGTGCACTAAGTAACAAATCCCTTACTGTACTGTATGCAAAAAATACTATGCGTGCAAGTTTATCAAGTCCTGCCAACAAAATAACCCAGAGTTTTTAGATACTGGAAGTTAATAACATAAGCATAACAATTTAAAACGCAAAAGTTAAATAATTTAGCATAGTGTGTGTGTGTGTGTCATAGGAATTATGCTTACAAGACATACTGAGGGCAGAGACTGATGTGCATGGTTAAATATATTTTGCATACGGAAGAGAATTAAGGGGGCTCTAAATAATGTTCAATAAAAAAAATAAATACTACTTTACACTTACAATAACAAATAGTAGTGAAAGCAACCATAATATTGAGATGGCAGAAGGTAGACTGGTCATGCAATAATAATTCCCTACAACTCAAGATAAAAAAAATGATAGATGTATGTTACATATGTATAGAAGATGAAGCAAAATGCAGAACGTGATAAATGGTTAACACGACTGGGAGCACTAACCGAACAGCAAATAACCCACTGGAACAACACCTAACATTTACATTGCTTCTGTGTACTGATTATGCAGCTTTTGGTTAAATAATGAACAAAATGTATTACAGATGCGGAAGAGAATCCCAAACTATAGAACAACCCGAAAAGCCCAAAGGAGAGGAAAGAGAAAGAAGGATAATATTGACAATTCTAAAGGGCACGGTTTGACTGTGGCTGTTCTTTTTACACCTGATCAAATATGCACCACGCTGGTAGAAGCGGGCGCTACAGAATAGCCATAATCAGAACACTGTTAACTGCATTCATGATAAATTAAAACCCAATCTTTTGGGAGTAGGTTATACATGAAAGACATGAAGTAAAAGACAGTGAAGGCTAGAAAACAAAAATTAACTAATTACAATAACTCTCAACCCTGAGGACCATAGAGGAAAGTAGGAAATACATTTACTGCTCATATAATACTTCACAATTACGCACAACTAACCCAAAAACTACTGGTATTTGTGTGCAATTATGACACATTTATATTAATTATCAATGAAATCCATGTACTGAGAATTAAACATGTAGGTTATAACCGTAATCATTTTGTTGTTTAGTAATAGGAATTATAAAGTAAAATGATCATTTAGTCTACATCTATAAGCAGCGAACACGAGTGTTGTGTGCCCAGGCGGCATCTAATGCTGTGTTTGTATAGAGTGGAGGAAAACAAAACAATTTACACAGCACCACTGCCAGCGCAGGTCCTGTTTCCACACTACAGTACAGCAGGTGCAGATGAGCCATAAGGAATACTCTGACCTTTCTCTGTCCACCTGCTTACAGAAATCTGATTTAGCTTCTTGGAACACAGAGGAAGCAGAGAAATATAGTTCTATGGTCAGATCCACACTATATAGTAAGATTAATCCTTTCTTGTTGTTACTTGTTACTAAGCTGCACTAAATGACTAATAATGTGTAGTCTTCCCATTTATCAAATCACAAGGGTTAAAAGCATATATTTAAAATAAAGTAAAATGTATTTATATATTTTAAAAATACTTGATGGTGAACAAAAAAAAAAACAAAAAACTGCCTACTCACCCTTTATGTTATTCAATACATCCTTGAGCTGGCTAAAGCTGTGCAGCAAAGGGTCCTGCTCCTCATCCTACAGGGAGAATACGACATGAGTGTTACTTCTTAGATGACACAACATATTCTGTAGAGTTATTAGCTTTGAATTTGCATTTATACTTCCAACCCGATGCACAGTTTTGCGAATCAAACAATGAATCATTTTCATAAAATAACTATATAACTTCAGATAGAGGTTTGGGCATAAATGTACTAAGCAGGGAGATTGAAAAGTGTGGATATTGCCCATAGCAACAAAATTGGAGGTGACATTCTCCAGTACGTAAAATGAAACTGAGAGCTTGAATCTGATTGGTTGCTATGGGCAAAATCCCTCGCTCTCCCTGCCTGGTAAATATAGGCCCTGATGTTGCCTATATAGGATGTACATTTAAAATGTATGTACACATTTCAAGTTGCTATGGGCAACAGTTATGATCCCATCCATCATTACACAAGACAAATAAATCTCCTCCCACCTCTAGCATAACTCAACAAGAGGTGTCAGTAATACATATTTAAACTAGATTATTACATATACATCACAGGGTTCATTAGCCTACCCCATGATATATGTAATTTTTCTAATGTGCACACATCTCCATTTTTACATTTTCACAAAAGTCTGCTCCTAAGAAGGGGCCAAATCAATGCGCACGTTTTCCACAAGGGTTTCCCTTACGGTACCAATACCATACATATCTCCTCCATCTAACCTTGCTTACTCGAGTACTGGCCCATCCCACTATCGAAAACTCTTCCATTACAGAAGTCTGGATGTGTTGTACCTAGATTGAATAGTGTTAGGTGCTCATGGGAGCAGAAAAGTTCAACTTAGTTGAAGTTGAAAAACAAATTGCATCTTTAATAGTACATCACATAACTGTCTTACACAGCAACATGGACTGTCAGCGAAAATGTGCTCTACAAAGATCATTTTTAGCCAATTCATATAGACAGGCTTTATTTATCCACATACATAGCTTACATTCCCTTGCTACGGCTGACAGGATCAGTAACAATCGTCTGCACACATTGGTACAATTCATTCCAAAGGCTACCAAACCAGGACAGCCTGGTGGGACGGTGGGAAATAAAAACATTCAGAATATTAGGCATTCCCACATACAGTGGAAAATAAATGTAATGTGATATTTCTGCCATGCAACTTTGTGGGAAAAACATACATAGAGATAAATATATCAGAAACATTTTCTAATACACACTTGCCTTCACCATTCTACTATTTTGCAAGGATCATTTAATACACTATGAAATATTTGATGAAGATGAAATCTACGGACCCAATAATGCATGAATATGGTGTATCCCTTGGTCTGACAAATCTGTCAGCTGGCAGCCATGTGAAAGGGTAAAAGATATATAGACCTTACCAGAGGTGTATGCATACTCCATCGCGCATTGCGTTTTATAGCGCCAACAATGGTGCTGATTTCTCCCTGAACTATGTAGATTTTCTTGTCCACCATTTTAAAAGTCCTAAAAAACAAAAGACGCAATGAAGTGAAAGAAAGAACATTGACTTCAACACTGAGGCCTCAGAATCTCCCAAAAGCAGATGTTAGTGTAATCAGACATTGGCAGCCTTGTGCTACACCTGATGCTCCAAAACTCCTTGCAAATATTTATCCAGCCACAAGAAAACACTGAAAACCATTAAAAGTGTGGCAAATAAAGATTAAACCAGAGCCAACAAGATATGGATATTAGCTAGAAAGCGCAGGTGGCATCCACATGAAAAGTCATCTACCCAAACATATTTACAAACCAGAATAAACACATTTCATCTGCTGAACAAGAAGAAGGAATATCAAGATTGTCAGATAACAGGCATGAAAGTTTAGCATTTGCACCAATTGTGTCACAAACTGTGCACATTTATTCACAATGCAAAATATAAAATAAGACACTGCGAGGATTGGTAGTATTAATGGTACAGGTTAGTACCATGTGGCATACGACAGGTGACACATTATATGTACTTGTATATGTTCTGATTCTGTAATGTGTACATGCACATCAGTGAGACACAACTGAAACACAATGCGCCCAATCATATTTCTGAAAAATGACACTTCCATCAGGGAGGCACAAGTGGTGCTTTCAAGTGTGTGTCACTTAGAATTATAATTTACAGAATAAGCGTACTTTTATATTGCATCGATCCGCACTTCCGTGTCATACATTGTAAGGTAGGGGAGAGGTGTCAGAGAAAAAGTGCTATTTTATCACAAGGCGCAGGAGCACCGAGAGGAAGGGATGGCAAATATGAATTACCCAGGACCAGGTTTTATCAGTCCTAGCTTTCAGCATCTTCCAATAGGCTAGAGAGGTTTCCCCCAAGCCTCTGTATAGCCAATCAGACTCTGGACCCAAGGTCACATGAGCATAATGTGGAAGAGAGAAAAAATGCAAAGGTAAGTAAATTATGTGCATGCTTGTTAAAGAGATTTGGAAGGCTAGAGATACACAACAGGAAGAGTTGGCTGGAGACACAAAAGGGGGAGACTGGAAACCTGGATATACAAAGGGGAAAATACAGAAAGGCTGGTATACACACAGGAGAAATACTGGAAGACTGGAGACACAACCAAGTTCCTAATGATTTGAATACCCCCCTTCAATGCTGTTTAATAATCCACCATAGGGAGCACAAGAAATTGCTGTCTGGTGGCCCTAAAATGGCAATGTGGAGACAGTGCTGATCAGATAGTGAATAATGGGAATGCTGTATTTGGGTATTAGAACCTATTCAAAAGAAAAAAAAATACACATTGGCTGAAAGCAACCACGTGTAGTATAGTATACACCTTAATTAACGCACATCTCTGTAATCAAAACCAGCGCTCAAAATATATATTTCAAGCAATATAATTTTAGTGTTCAATGCAGTGATGTGTAGATTTTCTTTTGAATTGAACTATATTTTAAATACACCTGCACCCCGTTTTCCTTGATATGTAACTTGTACTGTAAAATTTTGGGGATTAGAATGCAGCAGATATTGGGATTTAGACTAGTGATTGGGAAAATGCACTCGTATGGATCCAGTCCATTTTTAATAGGACACTGAAAAAGAAAACAATAGTGTTTATACTTTTTGACATAAGTAAGAATTCAGCACTATATGTGTGCTTTTTTATTATTATGTACATGCTTATTTTGCTTACAGCACATACCACCCTTAAGGGGTCTGCTGATGCTGAAAAAAGACCAGAACCCCAGGAATGCTGTTCTAGGGCCGTTGTCCTTCAAAACCATTTATCACAGACTGCATGAATAGCTGCACTCGCTAACCCGGAGTGGCCAAAATGGGTCCATTTGATTTATCAACAATCTATGGGATTCCAGATTTGTTTATAGGATATAGATACATTTTGGAGATCTCACCTGTAAATCTCAAACATGAACCATTAGTCAATCAGGAGGACAGAAATTGGAGTCCTAACCTCTTACTTATTACAACATAGGGCCATCAAATCTCCTCCTACACTAAATATTGGGTAGTCCCTCATCTTCACGGCCCCTGTTTTACCTACCGCACGTATGTTTGGGTCAATTTGAACCGGTGCNGCTCTGTCCCCCCAAGGCCTATGCAGGGGATAGCTTGGCTATCCAGGCATGGTACAAGGAGACCGACCTCGAGACCCGGAGCAGTGCCGGTTCAAATCGGCCCTCCAGTCCCGGAGCCGGCCCCCATTAAAGTCAATGGGAAACTTTGCAATACACTGAGGGGGCACCGCTCTGGTCCTCTGTGTACAATACATGAATGACACGTACGTGCGCAGTGGACCCTTGGCTATCCAGACAGGGTAGTCATGAGGAGATCCGGCCTCAGGAACCGGATCGGTGCTGGTCCAAAGCCGGCCACCAGGGGCCATAAAGCCGGCCATCCAGGGGCCGTAAAGATGAGGAAGTACCAAATATTGTTGTTGTAAACACGACATTGTGACCATCCATTCCTACCCATACAGCACTTGGTGGTATACAGCGCATACCACCATGGCAGAAAAGAAAGAGATAGCTATTATCAGTGAATAAAGGTAGTACATTATTCCAATAATAATCAATTTAGTATTGAGAATGGGAGTTATGAATGCACTCTGACATGCTAATGGGTTAATTCACTTTACTTTACAGTGCTGCAGCTTATGCGATGTATAAACTTAGCGTAGGGTTTACCTAAAGAAATACCAAATGATATTAGTGGATAATGCAATTCTATAATATGACTAAATATGCAATCTGTAATATGGCTGTTATTTTATGTGCCTGCAGAGTGTGTGTGTGTGTGTGTATATATATATATATATATATATATATATATATATATATATGACTGGTAATGGTACATGGTGTGTTGGCAGCAGTGATTGCCACTATCACTAGGATCCCCATATAAATGAATGGTGGCATTAGAGCAGGCCATATGTCGCCCCCCGCTGCCCTGTCACTGGGTCCCTCTGTGATGGGAAGCAGCTTCCCTGATATTACCTGTCAGTGGGATTGACCCTGGAACAAAAATGGCGGCCTAGGCGATGACGTTGGCTTCACATTCAGCTATGTTGAACGGGATTCAAGAAGAGATGACTACAGAATCCCGCGACAGCAAATCACCCCCGACTACCGGGTGCAAAGTCATAGAACCAAAACAACAGAGACCGCGAACTGCAGCGGAAGGCAGCCCGGCGAGAAGCCGGTGCAAGGCTTCACTGGAAACTTCACTGACGTGGTAACGCAGCCTAGCGCGACACCTGGAAACCCCAGCCACACACCAATCACAGGCGTCTAACTAGTGACTGACACACCTTTCCACCAATAGGATAAAGAATACAGCTTACGGGTGGATGTAGGGAACTTGGTGCTTTCGCTGGCAGTGTTGGGAAGGGCGGGTGTTAGCAATAATATGGGCGTGGCAATCGTATCTGAGAACCAATCATTTATAGCGGAATCGGGGATTGGCACACATGATAGTGCATAGAGGTGTCAAAGGTTAGGTCGTACGTGACGTTTACGTGACGTTTTCTGGCTGTGTAATGTCTGTTTGGTTGCGCTGTAAATCTATGCAGTAACCTGCAGCTGTATTATGCCCGTGTCTCTCAATAATAACGCCCCAATAATCACAGAAATGCCGGTTATTACCAGCCTGTTACTGTGCTACAGCCTATGCTCCGGGTGTATTGTTACTGTGCTACAGCCTATGC
>JABWIB010001052.1:74431-86017 GCA_016617825.1 Platyplectrum ornatum
TTGTTACTGTGCTACAACCTATGACCTGGGTGTATTGTTACTGTGCTACAGCTTATGCCCCGGGTGTATTGTTACTGTGCTACAGCTTATGCCCCGGGTGTATTTTTACTGTGCTACAGCTTATGCGCCAGATGTGGTAGATCTGGAGCATTGGGGTTAAGCTGAGGGCGTGATTTATGTAAATTATGCTTAAAGCCCCGCCTTTAAAGACTTGCTGTGGATGTGTGGGAATGATGTCATCAAGCTCTGCCCATCATAGTAACAATCGGGGCTGAGGCAGGGAATTACATGAAATTTGTGCCTCAACCCAGGTCCCAGGAGACTATCAGAGTCTACCAGGTGAACTGCCCAAAATACAGAGGACTCCGGGGCATTCCGGGAGAGTCGGCAACCATGAGATAGTTTCCCGCTACCTTTTTTCAGCTGGAACTTAAATACAACTGAGGTTTATCTCATAGCTGGAAAGAGATGTTTCCCAGTACTAAATTATTTGCAGATGTCATGGTCTGATCGCATCTGGGATTTGTGACTTTTTAGGGGGGGTAACGGGAATGGGCACATGACACTGCATTGGATGCACAGAGCGCATTATGTTCTAATTAATAAACGCCCTTTCCCTCTCCTTTACCAGCAGAGTCTGACATAAAAGGTTTGCATTGTCTATACTGGAAGAAAGGAAATATGGGTTGGGGCGTTCCTTCAGTCTACCTAGATCATCCCAATTGTTTTCACCCCTCCTGGTGTGTCTACCCTGTTACATATCTTTGTGTCATCTGCAAAAAGGCATATTTTCCCTGGATACCATGTGTAATATCACTAATAAATATATTAAATAGCACAGGTCCAAGCACAAATCCATGGGAACTTCACTGATAATCCTACCATCCCCTCAATGGATGCCATTCTCTGTGTTGTCTATTCTGTAACCAAGATCACTATTTTTGTTTCCAATCCCAGATTTTCTAGCTTGTTTAACAGTCTGCGATGAGGCACTGTGTCAAAAGCTATGTTGACAGCTCCCCCTTGATCGACTACTTTTGTAACCCAGTCAAAAAATTCAATTAGATTGACATGATCTTCCCTCTGCAAAACCATGCTGTTTGGGGTTTTCTTAGTTATTTGATTTTAAATATCCTACAATGTATTTTTTTTTAACAAGGTTTCCATTTATTTCCCTATTACTGATGTTAGACTTACCGGGTGATAGTTGCCAGCATCCTCCCTACTTCCACATTTATGCAGAGGGACTACATTTGCCAATTTCCAGTCTTCTGGAATCTCTGCTGTGGCTAACGACTGGTTAAATTATTTAGTTATTGGTTGTGCCAGTACCCCTCTAAGTTCTTCTTGTATTCTAGGATGTATCCCATCTGGCCCTATGGATTTATCAACTTTTAGCTTTGAGAGCTCTCTAATACCTGCTCCTCAGTGAAGTGGTTTGTGACTGTCTCTCTTATATCTTTAGTGCTTTTTGACCTGTTCCCTTCTCTTTCTTTTGTAAATATTGAACAGAAATAATTGTTATGATAATCAGCGATAGCCCGGTCACCCTCCACAATTCCACCACCCTCAGTCCCCCACTCTCATTTCCCCAGTCTCACTATACCCTCTTTAGTTTTTCTTTTTTCATTTGTATACCTAAAAAAGCTTTTGTCCACTTCAGAGTGGATCTGCGTATGTGCCAGGCGGAGTCGCCATTTTGAATCAGGACCCAAATCTAAGACATTGTCTTTACGAGTGGGTTCTCTCACAAACTGCTTGAGAGATGATCCTTGTAATGCATTTAAAATGTCCCTACTTCTATTGGAGCTTGCAGATAAATCATCCCAGATAACATCTGCTAGATTAAATGTTCCCATGATTATTACGTCTCCTTTTAATTCCATCTTATTGATGTTTTGCATTGTTATGCTGTCTAATTCCTCGTCCTNTCCTGGTGGTCTATATATCACCCCAGTACGCAGAATAACTCCCTGGGTTTCTATGGTCACCCAAAGTTCTTCATTTTTTCCCCACTACTGTTTATTAAAAAAAATAATTTATTCCTTGATTCACATACATTAAAACCCCCTCCAATTTTTCCAACCCTATTTTTCCTAAATATTATATATCACGCAATGGCTAAGTCTAAGTCATTATTGTCATTGCACCACGACTATGTTGTGCCACAATGTCTAGGTTATCTTGTGTCATTATTGCCATTAGTTCCGGTAGTTTATTTCCTAAGCTCCTAGTACATATACACATTGTTGTACACGTAGCTCTGAGAGGTTGTATTAGTAATGTTTTATTATTATGTTTATGGCTGGGTATTTCTGTATAAGAGCACCTCTGCCTGTCTGTCTATTTGTGTGTGTGTATGTTAGTATATGTCTGTGTATGTACTGTAAGTCTGTATCTCTGTCTGTATGTCTTGCAGAAAGGTTACCCAGGTTGTTCTGCAGCCCTTCAGGCTACTCAATTGCATGCTAGCACTGTAACACACAGTTTTTCTTTCTAGAACACACATAGGTGTTCACTCACAGCATTAGCCTTAATGATAGTAACTGAGGTGGCTTTATGGTTTCAAACACATACAATGAATAAAAAGCTAAAGTACACAACTACACTTTGTAGATTTACACAACTACACTTTCCTATTATTTTTAATACCTATACCCTGCTATGTTCACTTATAATAAAGTGTTGTCTACAGAGCTATCACCCATCTATAAACGTCATTAATAGATGCAAAGACTAACGCTCCTCACCTCTATGCCACAGCTGACAGCCAGTAGCTTTTGCCATTTTTATATAGTAAATAGGCATACCTCCCTGAAAACGAGAGGCCACCCAAGCCCTGCCCTTTTTAAACCCACAATCACTGCAAATATTTCAAAATATTAGTTTTTCAAAAGCGGGGTTGTCCCGCTGAAATGGGGACAGTTGGGAGATATATATAAGACATTTGACCATAAAACAGTAATGTTATCTAGTACCCCTCTTTACTGTGTGCCCAGCACACTTTTTTTATGGGAGGTTTTCTGGGTAATCAGATCTGCACCCCCTGCATGTTCCATTGAATGAAATAAATAGAGCCATGTTGCTTCATCTATTTATAGATTTTTCTTGCCACTGTCATGTCTGGGGGGTATACAATGAGGTGGGTTTGTATCTTGGTAATAGACCTCACAGTGGAATGAATGAATACCTGTCTATATGACACATAGCCTGCACCTGTGTTTTCCACACAAACACCTTTCTTGCCTTATTCAGACTTTTCATCACCTCAGCTGCACAATGCTGAAAGTTAAACACAAGTCCCCATTCTTTCTATAGAGCATTTGTCATTACCAACAGATGCAAATATGAGTACAATGTTAAACATACATTGTTGATGTTTTTTTATTGTTTGTTTGTTTGTTTTTTGTAACTGTAATAGTTTATGATCATTTGCAAATGTAAAAATATTAGGCGATTTGTTATAATACATTTATCATAACACACTAATTGTTTGATTTCTAAGAGATTGTTTAAAAGAACATTTATTGCCGCATGTTATGTAATGTAATGTTGTTCCCTGGTATTGTAAGCCGACATAGTACAGCTATTTTATGAATGAATTCGCTTTGGCTGACATGGGATGGGATGTCACTTTTCCCTGCATGCTAACCAGGGCGACCGCTCACTGCTCTGGATTCAGATTGGACTTTACCTCAATTGGCAGATTTTAGAGCATATGTGCAGGACAGAAACATACACATGCACATGTTTCATATCAATTTGCATCAGCCTGACCCATGGTGAAACTACGAATAATGACTACTTACATGTACATGCAACATCAACTGGAGCATAAGTTGCCCTATTGTGAATTTAACTTATTAACTATTAACTTAATAACTTTATATAAATTTCCAGCATGTTTTACTCTTATGAAACGTAAAATATGTATAATAAGAGTAACTGAAGTATCAAGACAACCTACAGAGTATGATAATTTATGAATTAGACACCGAGGACACTGAGGCCTTCACAATTTTTGCAATGGACCAGATTCAAATCTCTGAGTTCAATACTTGCAGACATGAATTATAAGACAGTAGTGTGAGCACTTCCCTCAAAGCTGCAGACTTTTCATACCATACAATACACTTTCCAACTTGAATATGAAATCAGTGGTGCACCCAGGGATGGGGGGGGAAGGGGGTGTTCCAGTAGCATAGAGACCCCCCAGGGCAAAAAACTAACCTTTCAGCAGATTGTAAAAAATGACTAAGAATATGGAGCAGCTGCTGTACAACTGCTCCTTCCTTTTGTATAACAGAGCAGTGCCAGTCATCAGATAGTCGTTTGACCTTAAAAGAACACATTGTGTGATAGTGAGGTGACCACTTGTCATGGGCCATCTCCAAACGTTTAATACAGTCCAAATGTATTATATATGGGTCAAATTAGGTTCTGGGGATGGTACTCTAAAGTATATATGGGATATTAAAATATGATATTATTTTGCAAATAACAGTAACATTTATGACCTTTCACTTTTAACTCACATATACTTTACCATGCTTTAATCTTTTACTCCACGGGTTTTCAACTTGTTGTACTAGTTCCATTAGTAGTACTCAGCGACTGGGAAAGGTAGCACCCAGGTATGATGTGTGTACGTGATATGCTAAGTGGTTCTTGACCTGATTCCATATCAGGTAACTAAACCTAATGAATAATAAATTAGTAAAATAAATGTCAGCAAACATAGTTTTGGACTAGGATTATTTCTGGGCCTATATTTACTAAGGTGCGGCAATGTACCAGTGGAGATGTTGCCCATGGCAACCAATCAGATTGTAGCTTATGGTTTACTATTACATACCATAGCTCTGGAGTTGATAGAATTGTCCCAGTTTCATAGAGCATAACTTTTACTTCCCCCCACAGTTATGGCTCAGTTTACTTTCCAGTCCCACTGTGGTACTGCTTTTCTTTTGGTCCACTGTAATACTAGAACAAAAAGAGGTCACATGCTAAGTAAACATTTGTCTGGCAGCTGAAATAGTGCCTAGCCTCGCTACCACAAACATGCAGAATAGATCACGTCCTTTAAATCTACTAATGGGTACTAATAGTGTATTTGAATGGACTGGATGTACAGATAAGAAGTGTGGTGTAAAATGGATGGAGAAAATATGCCAGTTGCAGTCATATTTCTACATATATATATATATTTTTTTTTAAATAAATTGAAGATTTCCTTGTTCTTTAAAATGTGGACATGGATAAAATGAGGCACAAATAGCACAGTTCCCGAGAATAAATAATGGTACTACACACCAATTATTATTATAATTATTGCACATCAGTCAAACTCCACACTTGTAATTTGCAAAACACGCAAAGCCTGTGTCAGCACCTCTATATTAAATGCTCTAATTGACTGACTCTCATTATCATTATCTCATTCCATCCTCCGATGTGATGTTTTGTTGAAATAGATAGCACAGGTAAAGTTCACAAGATTTACTCAGATTGCATTTCTAAAGTTTATGTAAAATGATATGCAATGTCAAGCATTGAGATGAGCCCTGTAATGAAAGGTAATTTCACATTATACTGGGATGTTATTTATACCGGATTCTAAGTGAATGAGGTCTTAATGAACACCAAAGTCAGGCGAAGGATTAAACAACACATCCAGATTTAAGAAGCTGCTGTGTTCGAAGCTCCACTAACGTTTATGCCCGGCCCATATGAAAATGGGGTTAGTGCGTAAATGAGTATTATACGTATGGGCCCTTACTATACAATTTACATAGCTGTCCCTTCTGACCAAGTGTACATGCTATATGCATGCAACTTATGTGTTGATTTTGAGACTCCAGATCACATCTGGAAGTCAGTAGCATGCACATTTCTTAAATCTGGATCTGATCCAAATAACAAATATCTATGCAGTAGGGTGCAGACTTAATTGAGGTATGGGTTGGTGGGAGTTTGTGTTGTACCACACATCTGATACGTGTGCAGTTTGGTATCTATTTTTTAAAAATTCACTGAACATTGTGGAAAAGATAAAAATGTGAAAAAAAAAAACCCCACACCTTAGATTTTATTACTCAGGTAATTATTCCTAGCTGTCACCTAGCAGCCTGGATGCTTGCAGTCAGTGGTGGCAGTGGTCACTGGGCACAAGCAACAACTCATGCAGCCAAGTCTGTCCCCACTTTGAGAGGCTCCAGCGAACGCCTGGCCTATGGTAAGACTCTGCATTGCCAGCAGTAGAGAAAGAAATCTCAGTGCATTTGAGTTAATATCTTTCATCTTATTGACAGTGGTAGCAATGATTGGATGACAGCAACAACAAGTGCTTGTGCAGTTTCTTTTCTGCTCTCTGCAAGCAGGTACTGTTTCAGAAGTCTTAATCCAGCACAAATGTAACTTTTCTTTGCCATTTGAATAACATTTATATATCTAGAAGATAATCATTTATTTTATTGTTTGGTGTGGTTAAGATAGAACATCTCTCTGAATAAAGCTGGCCACACACGGGCCGAATTTCGTTCCGACCTCACGAATATCGTGAGGTCGGAACGAAATTCGGCACGTGTATGGCCAGGACCGAAAGTTCCCAACGGCGACTGAACGCCGGGGAACGCAAACAAACGACATCGGAGATCAATCGGATTTCCCGATTGATCTCCGATGTTCGTTTGTTTATAAAAAAAAAAATACCTAAAAAAAAAAAGAAATAAATTTAAATAAAATACTCTCACCTGTCAGATGTCTTCNCTGGGCACCGCAGCGGTGCCCAGCACCTTCTCCTGCACGGGGTCACGCATATACAGCGTCCTCTCCGTGCAGGTCAGAGACGCCGCCGCACAGGAGAAGGTGCTGGGCACCGCTGCGGTGCCCAGCGAAGACATCTGACAGGTGAGAGTATTTTATTTTAATTTATTTCTTTTTTTTAGGTATTTTTTTAATTTTATTTTTTTCCCCCCCATAGGCCAACATGGGAACGACTTCGTTCCGTGTATGGGCCTGCAAACAGGGTGATTTTCCCTAGCGAAAATCACCCCGTTTGTCGCTGGCGACTATCCACGGGAATGAAGTCGTAAAAATGTGTAAAAAAGAGGGTAAAAATGTGTGCAATTAGGTTGGCGTATGATACCATCAAGTCAGTAGTGTGTACTGGGTATCGATTACTAAGACACTGTGAGAGCAATAGGGGGTTGCTTGAAAGATCTGGAGCCACTCTCCCTCTGAAAGGGAGTCTGTAAATCAAGGAGTCTGTAAATCAAGGAAGGGTTCTAGAATTCTCACAGAGAAGGAGGTATATGTGGTAATTACATCTAGGAGTAGGATAAATTACATGGACTAGACAAAAAAAATTTATTAATTGCAAAAATGCCCATTGCTTCCAGGGAGGGGGTTCAAAGGAACGCTGAGAGTCATTGAAAGATAAAGACGAGCACCCCCTCCTATTAGGCCAGTGATCTAGAATGAAGAAAAAGGGACTATGGGGAGAAAATTTAGAACAGATTTTCCTGCCTTCTCAGACGCCTCCAGCACTTTAAAGTTGGATTTATAGTCAGGTGTGTGGATCTGGGTAGTCAGCAACCATGAGGGGGCTGGAGGATTCAACCCATCGCCTCTCGTATGGTTTCTGTGTCCAGTCAACAATGCAGTGCAGGTAGACAGCCTAAGAGTAGCTTTGGAAACAAGGAAGTTGAAGCTCTCTAATAGATTTTAAAAGTAAGAGACGTCATTTACAGTGTGGCTTCTTTCCCTTCCAGGTGAACCCACAGCAAAGAGTGTTAAAATCAGCAAATATGGAGGGCAGGAGATGGACTAGGTTTGTTTGCATGAAATAAAGAAATTTATTGAGAATGGACATTTTTCTGATATTCACCAGCCAGGAGAACTACCTAAGGACCACTTCTGATGATCCTGTCTAGTTGCTACCAGCAGAGGAAAAGAAATTGGAGATTATAGGTCACTAACATTAGGTGTTAAAATAACTCCCAGATATTGAAGTCCCTTCATGCTCCACTTAAAGCTTAAATAGCTGGACAGTAGTTCTGCCAAGTCAGGGGGGATTGTTTAATGCCAATGCTACTGATTAGTACAGTTGACTTGTAATTTAAAAAAGGTAACCATAGAATCTAAATACTTGGAGAAGGGAAGCGATAGGGATGACCGGGTTGGAGAGAAATGTAAGGACATTATATGTGAATGTATGTTCCTCCCAGCCCATCCTCACTCTAATGATGTTGGGATTAAGGCGAATGGACCTAACTACGGCCTCCACTCATAAAACATAAATTAGAGTGGAAAGAGGTCACACCTGATGGGTTCCATTATCAATTATATAGTTATATAGTTGTAGGAGATGCTTATACAGGGTCTGATTAAAGACCACATGGACCTGGTGTTGAACATTTCCAAGGGCCCATTGCAGTGAATATTACCAGGATTGTATGAGGTGGTATGTGGACCAATTCATTACACTTCTTTAAACTGTACCCTGCTTTATCACACTTGGCGCTTAGTGCATGGCATGAGGGGGGATGTCTCACATTCACCATCATGCATTTCAATGTGAGGTCTGAAGATTGGCTTTATGTGTGGGCCTTTTTCAGATGGGGGCGTGGGGCTATAGCCCCATCCGCCCCATTGTTAATCTTGCCCTGTGCGTATAGGTCTATGATTATTGTATTTAAATATGAGGTGAGAGAAGATATAGCAAATTCAGCAACATTTTGTCTCATCCTGCTTCAGCCTAATTACCTGATGAAGAACAGACCGAGAATGCTACCTTTTTACATACTATAATAAATATTCTGCATTTGGACCAGCACTGTTTTTAGATTACTAGAATGCAAGTGGAGGTTATTAGTTTGACTGGATATGACAAACATGTTGTTTCCCAAAATAAATTTAGGTTTGGAAAAAAGAATATGTACACTACATCTACCCTGCCTTTTGATTTNATAGTGATTTAATAGTGTAGAACATGAATTCTTGGCACACTTAAGGCCAACATTATTACCAAAAGAACATTGCATAAATAGAATGTACCAGAGCACTGACTCTAGCTGTAAATGCAATATCAGAAGCCCTACGAACATGTACTCACTTCACCATCACATTAATGAGACATCCATCAAAGTACAGTATGAATTTGCAGCTGATAACTATGCAGTAAGTGCTTGAAGGCATCACGTAAAATGGATAAACCTCACTAAGTAATATATCCAACACTGGAGTGTATGCACATTAAACTGATTTCATTTTATAAGGGAATAAAACTATTCCTTTTTCATAACATAGACTGATAAAATCCTTTTGTTAAAGTGTCATATTCATTTAGGATTATCAGCACTAAAATCTACTTTTATTCCCAAATGCACTGACTCTATAATGAGTTCTTTCAGTGTAAATAACTGCTGCAGTGCTGATCCCATTAGAACTGGTTTAGAGCTATAGGGATCTACTTACAATTACAAGGATGTGTGGGATCACTGTACAACTTTTTGGCCTATTAGAAGGCTATACTTGTCTCCAAGAACATTACACGGCGTATGACTGTATTTACTTGTTAAGTTGAAATGTAATGGTATGGTGATTGGTACAAGATGCATATTTCAACATAAAGGAGCATGGTAATAACCTAATCATAGTTGGGTGAACAGCAAGTTTTATTTCCTGTGTATAACATGGCAATTGCTTCATAAATGTGTGATCCTGAATATTAAAACATAAAAAAATCCCAACGTGAAATAAGTGACTATATATGCTAAACACAAAAAAGTAGTTAACTGCTAAGAACTATTCGGGACATCTGAAAGATGTTTTTTGTGTTTTTAGGATTGGGCAGGCAAAATGCCGCACTGTGTTGTCTTTTTGGATTACCCTTTAACCTTTTCCTCTGACAATAGAGAAACATTAGGAGGCATGACATTTGTTATTACTAAGAGATTAAGGACAGTTTTTTTGGCCTTTTCTCTTGTTATAAAAGATGAGGCAGCATTTTTCCTCTTTTAGTCTAGTGAAGCCAGTCTGTAACACATCTTCTATGTCATATGAATTATGGCGATTACATAATAACTCTAGTTCATTTTAGAGTAGTAGTTTCATTTTTATTTGCAATGAGAACAGACATCCATGACGTCCCATGTATTTTACAAGACCAGGCATGCAAATATTTCCCTGCAAAGATTTAGTATTTTGTTTTTGGGGACACACAAACAACAGTACTAAAGTGGTCTGCATTATAGAGTTATATGGAACTGATTGCATTGCCCAGTGACAGAAGTACTCGTGTTGCAAGAGGTACAGATAGTATGAACAATGTTCATCACCAGGACTCCTGCTAGTTGGCTTGTATTTCAGTGTTCAGCAGTCTTTTACTGTACTTGGAATCAGACTAACTGGATTGCAGTTTATTTAGAGACAAATTGTACCCTTTAACTTTAATCATGACTGTGATAACTTGTCTCATATTCCATGCATTACAATAGCAGAAAAAATATTCCATCTATAACTATTTAATGTACTAAAAGTCCTATATTATTAACCTTATTTATCAGTTTACTTATTTTGCAGTAAATAATGATTGAACCAACAGACACACTTCAATCTTGTTGGTGAAAACCTAGGCAAAAATCTATAACATTGGCAACCATCCATGGAAACTCAATGCCTCCCATATTCCTTTTCCTTTAGTGCCCTGAACATCCAATTGATCTGAGTGACATTATCACTTTGCACTTGTACATTGCAAACGGCACACAGTGTAATACTTAGCAGAACATAGATCCCTATGGAAGAACACAGTCACACCTTTAGTCTACTCATGTTCCTAGACTAAATAACAATTAGCGGCACACAGCCACTTCTATTTTCACACCAGCTGGGAACACCGTTACACCCATGGGATTGCCTTCTGGCCCCTTCAAGAAAGTAAAGAACTCAGTCTTCTTCCCGTCATGTTCTTAGGGCTCTAAACAAGCACAAGTAGGATCTTGCCGTGGTGCTGGACAAGCTTGGATGTCTTTTGGTCCTGCTTTAGACTTGAATAGAGATACCTTTTTGACGCATCCATGTTTTTTGCAACCATTGTTTTTAATGGTCCCTTTGCTCCATTCTTTCCCACCATCTCATCTAACTTATATTTGAGCTAATATTTTCAAGGGTTAAATTAAATATATTAACTGTGGAAAGGGAAAAGTGGAGATGTTATATGGTTCCAGCTAACAATATGGTTCCAGCTAACAATCTCCATTATGTAATAGGGAAGTAGGAGCTAAAATCTTATTACTTGTTTTGTAAATCTAGCCCCAAATGTTTGTATAAAGGGCTAAATTATAAACACGTCAAAATATCGACTGTAGACAAATAACCTTCTGTTATAAAACATGACATTACCTGGGTATTTCAAATATCACACTTAGGGGTATATTTACTAAGCAGTGAGATTGCAGTGAGATTGTGTTGGTGGAAGTGGGGATGTTGCCCATAGCAACAAATCAGATTCAAGCTCTCAGTTTCATTTTACATACTGGAGAATGTGAACTCAAATCTGATTGGTTGCTATGGGCAACATCC
>JABWIB010001053.1:14247-27473 GCA_016617825.1 Platyplectrum ornatum
GCACTAGCAGCAGGATAATGGCTACTATCCCATCCCACCTACAGAGTCACAACACACAATCGGCCTCACACAGTAAAGTAAATACAGATGGGATTTTATCATGTCTCTCCTTCAACACCAAGAATTGGGGGAGTCGTGATATACATCAGAAACCCCCTGGATTGAGAGAGAGGTGCTTGTTTAATTAATATGTATTCTTGTCCAAATTACTATAGTAGCATGGTATAAAATAAACCTGTCTGTCTCTGCGAGATTTATGTGAACACACATTCTATGATTGAGATTTATATTATNCAATTCAATCTGTATTCTGGGAGGACTACAGTATGAGTTAACCTTTGTCTTAGCGTTGTAATTTCTTCCCAACTTGAGGGTGTTGACATGCATTGTTCCATTCATCATAATATTTTATCTACATATGCATGTGTAAATATATAGGTTTTTAGAATTTCATTGCGGTGATTCGTTGGGACTTGTTCCCTGATGAGTGCCTAGAGGGAAGGTGTGAACGCAAACTGATGCTTTCATGTAAGTTATAATTAAATCTCTGCGATTTAAACCATTCCAGCTGTGCACAGTGATACCCTTATGTGAGATTAGTTCATAGCACTCCCTAGTTTGGTTTTTAACATAAACAGTTATGACAATGAACTAATGAAGCTTTCCTNAGAAAAGACCTTACCCTGGATTTCTTATGTATAAGGACAAAAAAAGTGAACAACAAAATAGTAACTAATAAGGCTCGGTGACTTATGGGAAAGATGTCACAGAAATGGGAACTCTCAGAGAGATGTTGGACTGGAAAACGCACCATAAAGTGCGTAAATAGTAGAGTAAGGGCTGGCTTAAGCCCTTATGTACTATCCTGGTTTATAAGCAAAAGCAGAGAGGAAGTCTTAAGGTAGGGTCCCCTCTGTGGATTGCCATTCGTATTGGGGGAATTGGTCTCCTCTCTATTGGGAGACTACACTATTGTGTGAGTATAGCAGTCTGGTCTGGTTTGCAGGTAGGATATTGTGAACCCTCACTGATGTTACAGTACATAGGTTATGTGGGGTAGTTCCTATTTTGGAGATATATGAAATATATAGTCCGGGAGCTACACAGCTCCAGCAGGAGATTCAGTCTATGTATCAAGTAACCACCTGTGGAGGAAGGTGGAATTTCTGCAAAAGAGACGTCACTAATCTTCTCCTGAGAGGCGGCCAACCTTTTTAACCTCTGTAAGAGGCAGTTTATTTGTGTAAGCACTCAGGCCTAAATTTACTAAGCAGGAAGATTGCAGGGAGATTGAAGAGTGGGGATGTTGCTCATAGCAACCAATCGGATTCAGGCTCTCAGCTTCATTTTACATACTGGAGAATGTGAGGTTGAATCTGATTGGTTACTGTGAGCAACATCCCCTCTTTTCTGTTTGTTTTATTTATGTTTAACTATATATTATTATAGTCACACCATATTTTCATGTTTAGTGGAGAAAGACAGGCAGTTTTAGAGGGTTTTTACTCCTCTTTTAAGCATCTCAATAAAATTTTTTTTTAATACAGCAATTAAATTGTTAAAGTCACTAGTAAAATGCACAAAGGTTTGTTTACTAATATAATATTTGTATGAGTGAACATTGGGCATAGTAACTAGTCAAATAATTGCTACCAGCTCTCGCTGTCTCTCACAATTAATACAGTTGACTACACACTGGATTAAAANAAATATCCAGTAAAAGGTTCTTGAACATCATTCTAAAATGTATATATGTGAAGGTATTAAAAGTTTATCCATACTGGGACTATGTAGTAGACTTACTACTATTACTAGTACTACCACTAATACTAAAATATAAGATTTTTTTTTCTTCCTTTAAATTTAAAATTATTATGCAGATTATTCCAAATGTAATGATTTTGCATAAATATGTATTCTACCGCACACATTTCCCCTTAATCATGAAGGTTTTCTTTTGTTGCTTCATTGGCATTGCCGGAACATATCAAATGACCACACAGTTCAGTCTCCTTGCTGAGACACGGAATAACCTCCTAACCTCTCAGACATCCCAGACAAGCATTTTCTATCTGAAGTGGCCTTAGTAATGCACTTGTCTGTGGCGTCAGGCAACCCCCCGGGGGTATTGGTGTATAAGGGGGGAGGGGGCATTTGAATTACCAGTATAGACAAAAGTTGTAGGTAAGGACCCTTGACAACATCTACCTGTCACTTTCTGAAAGGAGCTCATCCAGAGTGCGAGAGTAAGGGTAAAACAGGTGAATGTGTAGAAAGCAGTAAAACCATAAACTGAATCTAAAAAAGTGAATTAGAGTTGAGAAGTGAGGTTTTCTAGCCCNACTCTAATTTACAGATTAAACAAAGTTATGCAGTATGTAAATTCTGTGTAAAAAATTTGTATTTTTCCTGTATGCAAAAAAATGTAAATGTATTTCCATTCCTCACATTGTAACATGGTTATGCTCATATACAGTCACTACGGCAGCAATAACACATTCGACAATGATACAAGTGACACCAAAATGCCAGCTCAGTCCTCCAGAAGAAAGCCCTGGTAGCACTTTGATGCCTGCAGGTTAACTTCTGTTATCAAAATTTTGCAACAATATACTACAGAGGTTTTTCATCTGGATTAGCCCAATAAACAAACATCATGGGCTAAGAAGAATAAAACACAATATAACACCTTTAATACTACAAATAATATACTGGCCATGCATAGGGAATCCCATCACTGCTATACAAGAATGATTTATTCTCAACTTTCCACAAGGNTTATGTTATTATCTGTGGTTCTCGTAGTAATCTGACAGCTACTGCAGTGTATTAAATAGAACAGGGATCTAATCTAGTGCTCATGCATTTACTAAACAAACCCTTATCTAATTTCCGTCATGTAAGAAAACACAGACTTGCCATGAAACGCTGGAGAAAATAAACATCTTATGTTTGTATAAATGAACAAATAACAATCTAGTAAAATAATGCTGGGTACACACTACACGATATCCAGCTGATTGGTCCAGTAATGGTGTAATAGTGTGTATGCTGGATGCGCTGCTGTGCAGACCCTACACGATGGCTCAGTGGTGCTCGTATGTTCTCCCTGAGGTTTATGCAGTATGTAATCTCTGCTTTCAGTTTTGCCGGGACCGGGGATATTGTGCTAGTGTCTACCCCACATTAGTTGGGATATGGAGAAGCATGCGTCTCTATGTTCTATAAAATTGTATACATTTACATAAACTCATCTAAAAGCAAATGATAGACACATATACACATGCCTACAGCTTACTGTCCAATAAATTATGTAAAAGAGTTACAGTACATATACTATAAATATACTTGGAATAGTTTCCATACCGTGGCACACTGTGCGACATTTGCAACATATTTCCATTTACTGTGCATGTGTGTTTTGTATAATAAGNCATTTAATGCAAAAATAAGGCTGTAGCATACTGTAATGCAATTAGCAACCGGTAGCCTGTTGGGTGTGGTAATTCTTTATACTTATAACCATAAGATTATACCTTTATGTGTGATCAGTTCTGAAAACATTCCTATATATATATATATATATATATATATATATATATATATATATATATGAGTGGTTTTTCTGCTGGTCTTTCAAAGAATAATACAGTACATTACGGAGTGAATAAGGTGCAGCACTGTATATTCTGTAATATTTAGAAAGGAAAAGGCTTGTGGCTATGAAGTTGTCAGTGTTACATTATCTGCATCAGACTATGAACCTCTGTGGTTTCATTTATCCAAGACAGAATAAATATACTACTGGATTTTAGTTGTGATCCAGCTCTTGATGGGTATGTATTACTGGTGTATTTAAGAAGTTTAAAGCACATTCCTACACATATCATGAAACTTCCTCAGCTTTGGAAAGCTCGCTTAGACCAGGAAACAGATTTTAAACTCTTGCAAACAAAGAAATCTGAAAGTCTACACCGTATCAGACAAAAGTTAAGTCCCAAAGGGGTCAATTTACAAATGGGCCTGATGCCCAAATCAACTCTCAATGTGTACATTAAAGAAAGGTAAATGCCAATGGGCTGCGTTTAATACTAATGAAATGGAATCATCTGTTTCTGTTTTACACAAAACCAGAAGCAATATTAAAGCTCCCTCTATTTGGTGCCTTGTTTAAAAAAAAGCAGAATGAGAGAACTCTCTGCCAATACAAATGGACGTAGAGTAAAGGACCGAAAATGTACCTGACATTAAATCGCTATGCAGACAGGACCTAACATTATCATAGCACATTCCTGCAGGCCTGTCAGGAATGTGCTTACTAGCCCCTAAGCATAGAATTCATAGCTGGGAAGGTCTTGTGAAAGGTAGCTAATGAAAGAAGAAAAAAAAATTAACATAAAATATAGCGAAAACCTCTCCCAAATATGAAATAATTTACTATTATTGATTAAAAAAACACCAGCATGTCTAATTGCTATATATTTTTTTTTTAATAAACACTCAATAAATGAGTAAGTGTTTTTAACATTTTTTGTATTTTTTTTTACACCTTTTAAAACTTTAATGAAGCAGGTAATTGTCAACTGGCCAATTACCGTATTTGCCGGCGCATAAGACGACTGGGCGTATAAGACGACCCCCAACATTTCCACTCAAAATATAGAGTTTGTTATGATTCGCTGCTGTATGATCCGCTGCTTTATGGAGCAATGGATGTTTCATACCTCAGATAAAGATACCCAGCGTATAAGACGAGCCCCCCATTTGGAGGCATGTTTTTCGGGGCTTAAATGTAGTCTTATACGCCAGCAAATACAGTACTTGCTTCTTAGGTTTACAGACAACTTACACCTTGTCAGGACATGGTGTAAGTCTCGGGTCAATTAGCAGGGCTAATCCCTTCAAAAATGGTATATTTAAATGAGAGAACGCCTCCTTTCTCATTTAAATATCACAGATGCTTAAGGACACGGATGCGGGCTTTGCGTTCACATCTGTGTCCTTAGTTGCCGATCTACGTCTCTCTGAATCCAGTCCATTGAGTATAGTGGAGGAATGAATTGCTATTAATAAGAAACACGCTTTACTGTGTCAGACTGTTGTGCCACTATCAGAACCAGAACACACATTATAATTGCAATACTTACCAAGCATAGAAGAGATTTCCTAATATGTGAGTAAAATGTATGTGTATAAATACAAGAAAAGTAAAAGATATTTCTCCAGTAACATGTAAGAGCATATACTATAAAACAAAGCAAGATAACGCAATGATAAATAAACAGATCCCATCAATCTCATGTTCCTTTTTTGATCTAATGGTCATAAAGTAATAGGCAACATGTGACCTGGAGTGTACACAGCGTGTAACATTCATGACATTCACACATGGTTGTTTTTACTTTAAGTGATTTCCCCTAAAGCTTTTCACACATGCTGTGTACTTTATGATTGTAAGGTGACTTTTGCACCATTGACCAGCATGACCGAGGCCCCCCCGACTATCACATGTGAGGCCCTTGGAACGAACATTCCCATGTATCCCATCACTGCATTAAATCAGAACACGGAGATAGTGACATCTGGTTAGACTGAAACAATATGCATCTGTCAAAATATGCTGTAGTAAAGAAAATAACGGGATGAATGGTCTGCTTATATAAACACCTATAAGAGGCTCACCCAGTAATCTGTGCCTACATGGACAATGCGACAACTGTACAAGAGTTCCATAAAAACTTTAACCAACATACCTTTAAGAAACAAAAGTACTAAAGGCTGTTCTTCTATATCCAGACAAGAAAGTAAATAAATAGTGAAACCAAAAGTATTCTGTAGAGCTTATTACAGACAGAAAGCTTCCCTTTTCAGGACTGCTGAAATGTTCTGCAAATGGTAACAATAGCAAAATCAGCTGCTGAATTATTATCCCCCTTTACATATATGTATATATTTTACAAAACTGTAACAAACGTATAAATAATCTATAAATAGAAAAGAGACAGGTTTCTTGTTCTGGAATTGTGCTGTCAATTTAATCAGAACAAATAATAACTTGGTAATACATGTAGTTGCTGTAATAGTAATGTAGTTGTAGTAATGACACATATAGGCCTAAATTTGCTAATCAGGGAGATTGAAAAGTGGGGATGTTGCCCATAGCAACCAATCAGATTTGAGCTCACATTCTCCAGTATGTAACATTAAACTGAGAGCTTGAATCTGATTGGTTGCTATGGGCAACATCCCCACTTTGGAAAGGAAAAGTGGCCATACCAATCAATCAGTTTTTAGCTTTGTATACTAGAGAATATCAACTTGAGTCTAATTGGTTGCTAATGGAAACATACCCTCTTTTCCATTCATACAACTTAGTAAATCTAACCCCCAGGATGGAATGACTGGCTGCGAGGAGGAAGGTAGCGAATGCTGTTGGTCATTCTGATGTGATCCCTAGAGCAGTGAGGAAGCATCTTTCTTTGCCTTCCTCTGAGTTGACAGCCCTATGCATGGAGTGATCAGCCATGCTACTTGGAGATGACTGCCCCCCTGTCTTAGTCTGCCTCCTGACCTTTATAATCATAGCCACACTCTGCAATCTGTTGGGGTTCTATGCACTATGAGACACTTAAACTTGTACAAAAGACCTATTATGCGATTGAATGTAAACCTGTGTGTATGGCCTCTTGTCGCCTTCTCTACCCATTAATACAAGTTGTGTTTCTGTAATACTGCCTATACATAAATAAAGCAATATGTTATTATTTAAAATAAGTTCAGAAGAACTTCCTACACAAAAATTATATCCTTCCTGCTCTTAGAAAATCTAAAAATATTCAGTATATTTAGCTCTTCATTTACCGGATCCAGATTCAATAAAATTAGGGGATTAAAATGAGCATAATTCCCCTAAAATGTTAGATTTGCACAAGTGTGTGGCAGATATGATAATACAAATCTCTAGTTCTGTTCGTCTGGAGATCCAGCTAATGGGGCTTAAAGGATTGTAACTTGTATCTATTATATTATTATTCTTTATTTCTGAAATAAGCATGCATGATCTGAGCTAACCAAATTTCTCAGTGCAATGCAATGCTCTCATTAGCATCTCCCAGGACTTAACACTTACCCTGTGGCAGGTACAAACATATGCCAACATTTGGATTCATGTGTGGGAACTTGCCCTTATTGTACCACTGACTACATAACTTCATTCCTCTGANTGCAGACAGTCACAGAGTTGCGCTTTTGTTTTTAGTATACATACATATTACATATAGCGTTACACTATGCTCTAAGAAAACCTCCTACTTTGGATATACTTTTGAGTACAAATTTATATAGGAATCACTGTAACAATGAGTGTAGCCATCATTTACTAAAGCTATCAACTTTAGTAATTCCAACAGTAAAAATTTAGATATAGTATGAAGCCTAATCCTAACTCTAACCTCAGCCTAACATTAAGACATATGAATATAATTTTGACTGAACTGACAAGCTGTCAATGGCACATCCTAGTCTAGTTCCGGAAAGTCAGCATCATGACACAGTCAACGTACCATACACACAGTACTCAATTGTATTCCATATGTATGTCTTCAAAACTATCACGTGTGGCCAGTTATATCTGGAGTAATTAGGCTGTATATTTATTTTGCAGTGCTGGTAGAAAGCCACATCTGTTTGTCCACCATGTGGTTGTATATTCCCGATTCTGTGGAGGAAAAACACATACCCTTAAGTAAATAAATGCCTTGTTAAACATCTCATACTTAACAAAGCTCTTCACATGTCTAATGTTACTATTAGTAGCTATTGCATATAATGGCTCTTAGGATACATGGCCAGAAGGAGGGCAAAGTAGATTACATTGAAAAACTGATGGAACTGGAGAATAATAGCAATACATTTTCATGCATCTTCATGGGGAGAAGTGTGATCTTTAGAAGTGTGCACCACAGGATAAGTACATAATAGCATGGGACATGTCTTACACAGTATACTTGTCACCTGGTGGCTGTGAAGGACATGTGGATTTCCATGCGGATTTATATAACCTGTTTTTGGCTTTCCTCAATGGCCGTGATATGTGTTAGTCGACTTTAATTAGGATTAGTATTATTTGTAGTCTTTTTTTACATGTCCAAATAGAATACATAAATATATATATATATATATATATATATATATATATATACACACAGAGAGAACAATAGATATATATATATATATATATATATATATACATATATACACACATTTTACAATAGATACATATATATATATATACATACACACACACACATACCCCCAAACTGTCCCAATTTTAGCGGGACAGTTTCGCTTTTGGGCGACTGTCCCTCCCTCCTACCAGGTTCTCCCGTTATGGGGACAAACTGGCAGGAAAGTTAGGTTTTTTTGTTTTGCCACGATAGCAGCTATCGCAGCCCAAAAAGAGGCGGAGCTTAGTCGCTGGTGGGTGTGGTTTGGCCATGCAGGGGAGGGGCTGTGACGGAGTTGGGGCAGGGCTGGGTGGGGTTTGGCCGGGCATGGACATGTATATATAAGGTATGTATATATAAGTTTTACCTTATTAACATCAATATAAACATTAAAGTGCAATACATGTAATACAATTATATGGGAAAGTATTCATATTGTACATCCAGATAAAAGTGTCTAAAGTCTTAAATGTAGTTGACTGCTTAATAAATAAAATACATAATGCTGTATGTTTATTTAGAGAATTGCTAACAGTTTATATAATCACAAGGTGAGTGATGTTTTCCAGTAGTTTTTTTTTATATATTGTATTCATCTAGTTACATGTTCATGGTAAGCAGTAAAATTGTACTAATATGTACTAATATCAGTGCAATATATTGATATGAATGATAAGGATGATAAGGATAATGTTTCATAGTTGTGTGCTATTAATGAACAGAAAACGTGAACTATTTGTACAATGATGGGAAACAAGGATTGACACTACAGACATCGCAGTGCTACGGTCCACGGCACTGGTAAGATGAACTACCTATGCGTCTTTAGATGTGACTGATGACTATTTAGGTTTAGAAGCCATACTTTGATTACCTGTTGTGGTGACATAAATGCACAGCTAGTTAATGACACAGTCTAGAAATATAAAACCTTTCCTGAGGCTAGGTTATGGGCTAGTTGTGGTTCACTGCACATAGATTTCAAGACTCTCAAATTACTATTCAACACAAGCAAGACCTTGTCAGCACTCTTCCCTTGACCCCAAGCCAATCACTTCTGAACAAACTCACCACTATCCTGTCCAGATACAGCTACTGAATCAACACAGAGGTACAAAGCTACATTAAAGTGACAAATAGACAAATAAAAAAAAACTCTTTTATAAATAGCTATCTCCAGGTTACACATATAGTACCGGACAGCAATGCACAAATCACACCTATAAAGTCTTTGCATATATAAAACTATAAGGTACAAAAGAAGTTTCCCTGGGTTATTGATGTGGGCTATGGGCCCATAATGGGAAGGAAATGAGCTGCGTATTATTATATGAAACCTTTGGGAGTATATGCTATGTGTTCAGAGATGGCCAAGACGTTTCTATATAATCACAAAAACATATAAAAGAAGAAGTTGCTGTAATACAATGCAATCTCCTCATATCAGACTGGAGCCTTATTTCCCACGTGTTGTTATTGTTGTATGCCACGGGTAGGAAGTGGAAGTGACACATCTTCCTGTATATGCAGGATTATATCTATTGTTACTGTGGACACTGCTTCTCAGGACATGCTCTACCAACCCTTAGCAATGGAGTGATTAACAGCATCTTGTGATTTACAAAACTAACATTCACTTCCCAAACTGCGGACAATTTCCTTGGGGGGTGTATGTCACTGTCACTCTATATAAATAAACTGACTTATTTAAAACAGTTTGCTTATTTATTATGCTTGTTATTTGTGATATACATGTGTGTATGTATATATATATATATATATATATATGTGTGTGTGTGTGTGTGTGTGTGTTTTTTTTTTCATTATTTTTTTTCCTCTTTCTATTTTTTTATATTCTAATCTAAGAGAATGGAAATTACAATGTGACCAAGAACGAAACAAAACATTCTCCCAATCTTTTCATTCCTCCTCCAGAAATCCCTGTGATGTGTGCAGAGAATTTTAATTTGACTTTTAATTGAATTAGCTGACAACAAATTTGTTGAAATGGAGGCACAAAGCACAGACACAGTTGGACACCACAACACTAAGGAGTGCCATATTAAACACACTCCGGGCAGCAGCCCAGTCAGGATCTGCCGAGTCAAATACAATATTCTCTTTATCCATGTCAACTTAAACAAGCGAAATAATCAATACTGATAACAGCAGTCTAGTTCATACTATCTTAGGTTGGGTACACACTACAGGCCTGATCCAGAGTGTTGTGCGCAAATGGAATGTACGTCCTATCCAGAGGGCTTCTGTAAAACACTGGACCTCTGGATAGGATGTAGGGAAAAAGCAATCGCCTGCCATGGTGCAATTATTGACATATGCCTCTGCAGTATTTAAATGGATTTTTTAATAATTGTATTTTCCTCACCCATCTAAATGCTTGTTTTTGCAAACCATGTTGAACCGATATTGTGTTTAGTGTATACACAAAATTGCCTGATTGCATCTTTTACACTAGTCAAGTGCAAATGCTGGGAGACAGCTAAATGTACAATATAATTGTGTCCTATGCAAGCCGCCCTATCCAGATCCCATTTTGAGTAAGGATGGATTGGTAATGTTCTAGGGTTGTCTACTCGCCTGGAATGTCAGGGAAACTCCCGAATTTCTGGCAGATCTCCAGAGTGAGTCTGCAAATCTCCCAGGACATGAACTGAGGCAGCGTTATGATGGTGGGTGGGGCATTATAATCGCATGCCCCTCCCATCCATAGCAATAGCTATGTGTTTGCTTTCCAGGGAGTGGAACTTTGTATATTACGGCCTCTGCCCAACCCCCATTGTGACGGGCTTTGGCTACTGCATGGAGGAAGAAATCAAAAGACGACAACTCTGTGTTCAGGTAGGGGGGTCTCATTTCAGAAGTTTGTGCGAGCAAGATAAGTAGTCTCCTAAGCAGAAGCCTAAGCGCAAAAACAGAAGAGGCTGGATACATACTACAGGCAATGGACGAGAACGAGACCTGCATGCACACTCAGTTCACACAGAGGTCTGGACTTAAGAGGCCTCCTAGTGTCCCTACCTTAACTATGAAAAACCATGACGAGCTAATAAACATGGCTATCCCCCTTCTACAGTGCAGGAATTAGCCATACATAACTGATAGGCCTGCCCTCTGTATGAAGAATAAAATGTACAGGACAAAGTGCTGTTACAGGCATCATCAATGCTTTGTCTTAACAAGCTGTCGTGTGTGCAGGCCTTTAAAAGAATACTTTATTTATACTTGTGGTCAGGTGAAATGCAAAGCAGCCATTGAACAGGTTGAATACACACCACAGCCTGTCATTAGTTGTCACAGTCCTTTTGTGACCTCNGCCAAAATCCAAGTCACATGCCCCAGTGATCACTAGGAATGACCAGGCTGACAGCTGCACCTTAAATAGCATTAGCCACTAGTTTCTTTTCAAAATATATGAATGAATGTAGACAGCTTAATAAAGTCATATTTAATCATGTTATTAGCTGAAACTTAAACAGAAAGAACTAATTTTTATTGATAGATATAGAAATATTCAAACTTCCCTTAAACACAGTTAAATCTAAGTATAGTTACCTTATTAGATTCTGTCCATCCATCCATCTGTCCATCCAGTTTTAGTTTCATTGACTATACTTAAATTAAATGAGAAATTCAATGAAAAATACTAATGAGTAATAGTTATACATTACGGGATTATGTCAATTACCGCTTAGCATATCATGTACCCACCAACCATGTGTATATTTTTTTTAAGAGGTACATTTTATTCATAGCCCATTCACCCTCATATTCCATGCATATGCCCTCATATGCCCTAAAACATGTTCCTAAATCCTATAATCTATGGCAATGAGGCTTTAACACATATACACATTAAACATAACGTAAATGAATGGATGCAATAGACTGTGACACAGCACAACTTCCATGTCTCCTCTTCCATGGCTATTGTACTTACTATAGTAGATTTAGTTAATGGATTCCATTCTTTCTTCTATAGCATACGTGACTCTAATATAAAATGAAATGCACTTCCTCACATATCTAGGTTATAACAATGTTCCCTGTCCCTTAGATTAGTGCAGGACTTCTAGAATGAAGATAATATTATCTCACAACAAGAGCCCATTGTTAGCACAGAAAGAACTTGGGTACTTATTACATGACAGACATATATCATTCCAAGGTATTTAATGAACACTACCCCCATACCTGCATCTACTGATGCCTGGAAATAAAGCTTAACATTTACTATATCCTGCCACAGCATTATCATGTTACATTCAGCCATATCAAGTGTATGAGGATAATTCTCCTGGTGTGTCTTTCAGGACATTTATTAATGTACATTTACCTGACCATGAAAACATTTGTACTGCACAACACATTATGATGCAGAATGCTGCTATTATAAGATATAAGGGAAGCTCATCCACTACAGCGGAAGCTATACGTTTAATAAAAATGATCAGTTTTCCACCTACTGAAAAAATAAAAATATGAAATGACTATTCAAGCAATATATGGAGATGAGTGCCTGTAAAGTCCCACGTGAAAGGCTTGTTATGCAGCTGTCAGCGAGCCGTTTGTTAACTTTTATTAACTAAACAATCAAAAGCAAAATAGTCTGTTTCTTTGTTTCAAGGATCTTGTTAAAAAGTCATTTGCAGTATAACAGCCTTAGTAATATACTTTTATCCACTTTAGCTGAATTCAACAAAGAGCTCCTTCAATTGTGTAGCAAGACAAAATAAACAATGCTTTCCTTTCGGAAAAGATTAAAAGAATTGGCAAACTAGAAATTTCATAATAGGGCTTTGAATTTTAAGCACTTGTAGTACCGTGTTTCCCCGATAATAAGATACTGTCTTATTATTTATGGGGGGGAGGCAAAAATCGCCATAGGGCTTATTTTCAGGGTAGGGCTTATTTAAGCCCTGCTGTTTGTAACCCCCCAGTACATCTTGGGGGTTGGGGCTTGGTGGGGGTTTGTTGGTGCGG
>JABWIB010001053.1:62508-81429 GCA_016617825.1 Platyplectrum ornatum
TTCATATATATACACTTGCACACATTTAATATATTTGAATAGAAGCGTGGCCTGTTCTCTTTTTTGCTACTCGAACATGATCTTACCCTTCTATTCTAACACATTTTATGGTGATTATTTGAACCACAACGCTAGTCATGCAACACAATCTGAAATTTTTATAGTCTCCGCTAATTTAAATGGATATTTTCAGTTTTTTGTACCTACAAAAGAATAGTATGCTCATATTTATGTAAAGACAAACTGTACTAGACTAGTTCCTGGTTTCCCTGAGAACAACTCTATTAACAGCAACTAATAAATCAGTCTACAGACACAATGGCAGCTCTAAGAGACAGGAAGGCGTTGCTGTAAGCTGTTAGGGTGTCACCAAGGTAACAAAATGATTCCTCCCCTCTTATAGTACACAGAAGTTTTGGACGAGGTAAGACTGTCACATGTCATCTCTCACCAGTAGCAAGGCAATCAGGACGGTTTATTGTGCCTGTTATGTTACTGTTATGCTCACTAATGTCATTATTGTACATGATTATAAATACCAGTAAACATTCCTGTTCAGTAGAAATGTATTAATATTAATGAGGCATTTAGGATTGGATACTGATTTATAGATTTGATTTGCATAGAGCAGACTTCCAGCATGAATCTGACAGAAGGACAGGACAGCATGCATACAGAGTGTGCTCATGGGTGGAAGAGGGGGAGATATGACTAAAGCTGGCCACACACTAGAATGAATATTGTCCAATTCACCAATTATTGGCTCAGATACATTTTTATTACATATTGTGCAGTGTGTGGGCAGGGTCTGATTATTGGACCCTCTATCACTCCCCCTAATTTAATGTTAATTTAACACCCACCCTCACTTGGCAGAACATTCAGTGCAGAAATATAGAGGAGGACCCTCCGTTTAATCTGTATGGCCTCCCACCCCTCCTTCCTCCACAATGATTATCAGTCACCTCCTGCTGGCTCCTGAATTTTAAGTTCATTTTGTGTTGGGGTAATGGCCTTCACTCACACACATGGGAATTAAGATCCTGATCTGACAGCAGCAGAGATTTGGATCTGTAGAAGACTATTGCTTTTCATGCACTGTCCCTACATGAATGTATTCATTGTTTTGAGCTACAACCACTTTGTGTATTTGTGTTTGCATGTTTGTCTGAGACCAGTAGCTGATTCGACTCTGGGACTCTCATTGTGTAAAGCTAAGTGTGTGTAACTAATATTTCGGCATTTTATTCTACAGATAGTATAGAATAATTTGTTACTGGTTAATTGTGGTGTGCTGGGGGGGGTTCTGTCAATTAGTTTGTAGACAGCCTTAGAAAAATAGTATGAAAGCTGTTTTTGTCTCATAATGAATGGTTAAAAAGTGTGCATACTATAAGCGTTATCAACATAGAGCTCTAACAGCAAATTTGTTAAAAAATTGCCTTAAAGTATTTTATAATAGATTTTTAACAGGGTAAGTAAGCAATAATTAGTGTAAAGCTAGGTACACACGGTAAGATAAATTGTATGCAATCGAAAGATTTTTCAAGAGTGGGTAAAACCATGTTGAATTGCAGGGGGGTAAAATGACTGTTAGTGTGTTTTCATGCAGGGAGAATACTTTATTGTTGCATGTTGCACACAGATACTGACCAGCGTTACTGTTACACTGTTATTACACTTGTGCTAGGAAGCATCTTCTCTCACCTGTAATACTGATTGCAATTAATTCAATTTTACCTCCCCTGCAATTCAAAATGGTTTTGCCCACTCTTGAAAAATCTTACAATTGCATACAATTTATCTTACCGTGTGTACCTAGCTTAACTGTATACCAAGACAGATTGTNAGATCTGTCTTGGTAGCAGATGTCCGCTTTGATTTTGCATGCAATTGGAAGGTTCAGGAATTACAGCTGTTTAATATGTGGCACGTTCTTCAAGGGACCAAAAGTAATTGGTCAATTGACTCAATATATTGTGTCAATCAAATAGACACAAATCCTGAAGTTTGTACTTTATGGCTCTGTTTAGCATGGTTGTTGGCTTTCTTTCTTGCATAATTAATTGGCTAATGGGCCATGGTCTTTTTACTAGGAAGCTCCTAGCCTGTGTTATTTCCAGTAAAGGTTACTGGAGCCCTGGGAGCAGACTTTCAGTACACAATGTACTAGAATGTGATGTTACTGTAGTACAAGCAATATGGAAGTGTTAAGTATTGTGTTTGGTATAGTATGGTTTGCTGACTGGACTTTTGTCACTTTGACCAAGCCCATTAGGTGAAACGTACGCCAGGTGCCTGGAGGGGTAACGTACGAGCGACTCTGCATTCTGTACTTACACATATTCTAATGCTTTCTCTGTACTTTACCTAGTTTTTGATACATTCTTGCTTATGTATATATGTACTGTAAATACTTCTGTTACGGCTAATGTGGAATTGATGATATGTAACCACACAAGGAACTTTCCTTATGTATTAAACATAATCCTTATATACAGGGTCAGATACCGGCCCCGGAAGGGGTGAAACCTCACCTTGCGGTGATTAGCAATAAACGCTAGGTTTCAAGGGCAATGATCATGTATGTGTTCTAAGGATAAAATCCTATTTGACTACAAGAAATGTCTGTTATTTATCTTTATGGTTGTAACAATATATTGGTGGAATACATATGATTATGAATTTTGGCTATTTTACATATATATCTTCAATCTATGGATGTTGTGATTTAAATTGATGGTCAGTACAACATGAACTTCAAATGTTGATGTGTTGAGTGCGCACACAAGAAAATACCTCTTCTCTCTAGTCATGTCTTTCCTGACTATGTAGTTTATTCTTGGTATTTAAAAGGTATCAGTGTATCAGCACTAAAATTAGATATTCACATATAGTTCCCTACTGGCTGTGCGGTATTCTTCTTTTCCCTTTTTTCACTTAGATAGCTTACAAAGTTTGCATAGATGTCAGGGCTCAATTTAGGAGACAGGTATCTAACTCATAAATTGGTCCCACCAATCAAAATAAATAGCATAAAAATTGCAATATACTGTCTATAGACCCCTCTCATTGGAATAGGGGGGAGACGGGATAAAGAACCTTATGCTTCTTCTCCTTAATTATGCTTAAATTATTCACAGGCATACACTTTATATCATACCCTATTTTTGGGGATTAAAAATCAAGGAGAAAAAAAGGCATTATTACAAGGCACATAGTCTATATATGCCACATAATAGGTCATGTATAACTTTTTTAAGTGATTAAAGTATATGCTACATTTATCTATCACAATCGTACCATGACCACATTTGTATTTGTGTTTTAAAAAAAAAAGACACGATGACTAGTCCTCGGAGGCACAGTCCGCACAGTGTTAAGCGGTGGCAGCTGGCGAGCATGGGACTCCAGGCTGGAGAGTCTGAGATGGCAATTAGAGACAACATTAGTTTGGATCAGACTGTGAGCAGTAGTCAGACTCGCTTTAGTGCCTGGACACCAATGGCTAGCAAGTCTTTCAACAAACAGGTAACGTAATTACTAAATATTTATTTCTATTAATTATTGGAGATAATACCGCAAGATGGCTCATTTCTGTAACCATGTAGTCAAGAATAGTTTAGTACTCCTTATAATGTAAAGTGTTGCTACCATTGAACTTATAGCTGTGATCTTATTATCAAGCTGGTCCATACTAACTGCTTATACTGCAAAGCTTCATTCATAAAAGTCGAAAGTATAAACTGTCTTGATCAGGGCTTGAAGTGTGTGTGTGTGTGTGGGGGGGGGGGGGGGGGTATACGGGGGTATACCGGCACTTCTCCCACAGATGTAATTAAAAGACTACAAATCTCCATTGACTTCTATTATAGTCTCTATTTCCATACCGCCACTTCTAAATGTCCATACCGCCACTTCTAAATTTCCACTTCGACCACTGGTCTTGATAATAAGATCACAGATATAAGTTCAATGGTAATGGTAAGATCACAGGGAGGCAGAGATACGGTGTCCAGCGGATTCCCTGTCTCTCTGCGGTACTGCCCAGTAGATCTCAAGGATACTGGGAGCCGCTCACTATCATACTGTAGCAGAGAGCAGTTCCCAGCACAGTTGTCCAAATAAATGCAGTATTTCTATATGTTAGTCTTTTTCCTTGTCTATATTTTTTATGTCTGTCCTTTGTAAGTATATTTTTGTGTTTTCCTGTCCAGCTGTTTCATGAGAGAGTTAATCTCATAGGACATTGGTATGACCTGTGGACAGATAAGCAACGCAAACAATTTCTACATTCAATTTTAACAAGGAGCAGTAGATCACAACTGAAGTACGTATAAATAAGTCGGATTGGGTGGCTTGATTTTGATTGAATAATGATTTTCCATAAGAGGATATATAATATTTTATATTATATATAATTTATCTGTACCTTTGTTTCCACAGTATCCCTTTAATGCACTTTCCCTGGCACTCTCCTTGTACAGATGGAAACTTGTTTAGCTACATGTTACAGAACCCTATCAAAAGTTCTGGAAAAAATCCATACAACATGTTTTGGACCAGTCCTTACTGTGCAATTTTAAATTCCATGTCCATCAGGCCTAAACCCATATGTATAAAATGAAGCTACACCCCTCATATGTAAATCTGATACCAGCTCTGTATGATCCATAATGCATCTTCATGTCTTTGTTCTGGGCGTGCGCAGTACAGAAGCATGGAAATTTTCTACATGGGGCATGAGGAAGTCACCTATTGGGCCAGATTCGTCTTCCCTGTAATTCAACATGGTTTTGCCCATGAGAGTGTAACTCATGAGTGTAAGTCATGAGAGTGAAAAGCTGAATCTGGCCCATTAGATCTGTTATTAGATGAAGATCAGACCCACTTCATTCATATTACATGTTGTTCTGTGAGGCCATATAGATGGTTGTGCATGTGAATAGTTGATAGTCATTGCAATCATTACAATGGCACCACATTACAATGTTATTAATGAAATATCTGAATGGAAGTTAATATTATTACATCATAAAGAAAGGTAGCTTTATAACCTATGAAGTAATCCACTGTAATATTATACTGGAAAATCTTATACTCATTTTATTGTGGTCTAGTAAAACATTGGAATCATTGTCTATTTTGTTTCATAGGTTTGTTTGGGGTTATTTTACTGAGGAGGTTCCTGTTGCCAAATTAGACTTTACCACAGTTGTGCCCAAGTTTCTATCTCTGTACATTTTGTCCTTCCTGAGTCCTCATGATCTGTGTGCCGCAGCCCAGGTCAGTTGGCACTGGAAGTTCCTCTCTGAACAGGTATAATGTATATTACATTACTTATTATTATCTTTTACTCTATTAATTATATAAAATTTCATATAATGCAAGAAGTATGATTAAACATTTTTCTTATTTGTTTGCCGAAATCATTACACAGGATTGCCTATGGATGCCCAAATGTACCAAATTTGGGTGGTTTTTGCCATATATTCCATCAGACTATGAGTATGGGGCATGGAAGAGACATTATATTTCCTGTGCATGCAGCCTAGACTACCTGACTCCAAGGGAAGCTGCAGACACATATGGTACATTAAATGAGCCAAAAGAAAGTAAAGAGGAGTTAGAGGAAGAGCTACAGGAGAAATGGCTGCGAAAAATGATCCGTGAAAGACTGTCGCTGCATAAAAGTAAGTTGGCATGTTGTCTACATCATGTGACAAAGCGTATGTGTAAAAAATGTGTGACTGGATTTTATTTGTTTATATTGTTATATAGTTGTCATGTACAGGAACAAATAGCACAAGACAGAGAACAGTTCAGGCCAGAGAAAGCCGGCTGCAGTGAAAAAGCTGGCTTCTAAACTCAGTGCAAATGCTCCATTTAATAAAAGCTGGCTACTCCTACCCGGCTTTTTCAGTCAGTGTGAACACTACAAAGCTGGCTTTCCTCTCCCATTGTGTTTGGCTCACACAGTCGGCTATTTCCAGCACAACACTGACTGTCTCTCCCTCCTCCCCCCTCCCCTCATGTAAACAAACAATCACAGCACATTTTCTGAGTAATGATGTGTACTGGTAGCAAAAAACAGGGTTCAATGTGAACTGTGCAGACACTGCTTTTTTACAAAAAAAAATCTGGCCTTTTCAGCTAATCTGAACAGTCTGAACAGCTCTACACCCTGGCACTTAAGCCAGCTTTTTCAAGGCTGGTAATGTGAACGGGGTATTACTTAGAACTATTGACAGAACAGGGTGCAAAATATAAAGTATGCTAAAAAAAATAGCTTAAGCCCACAAAAATAATTGACAACTACTATACTATACACATGAATAAAAACAGAATATTGTTATAGTATTTTTTAGAATAATGTTTCTTTAATTTCTCAATGCCTCAAATTATATAAAGCAAGGTTCACTCCTGTCTCTTAGTAAATAGGTAAACAATACTTCCATGGTTCCTCATTATTCTGTTTAGATACGAAACAAATTTATCATAATGCAAACTAAATGTAACTTGGCAACACAATCTATTGACATTGTGTTATTGTGTGTATAAGACAAAGAATGGCCTGCCTAATCTGCTTATCACTGTAACCAAATCTAAAGAACATAAAGGTGGTCAGGTTTATATGTGTTGTCTGTGTGAGTGATTTTATAGAATTTAATGTTACATCATAATATAAATCAAAATATTATGGAAGATTGGAATTAGGAATAGCCTTCCTAAGATTATTATCACTGTACCTAGACACATTTAAAGAACATACAGAAGCTGGTCAGATTTATAAATGGGTTTGTTAATTATAAGTAGGGCAAGAGTATTATTTTTAGAAATGAATGAACAATGATCTTCATCTTCAGCAATTAAAACAAATAAAATCTATTTCATACATTTACGACACAACACCATATAGCTCTTAATAATCGTATACTCCCTGTTTTTTCAGGAGAGCTGATAAACAACAGGCCTCCTTGGATGAGTGGAACATGGAAATCCGCTATAAAATCCAAATCAGCCCTAACTAACTTGGTGAGTCCTTCTGATCCTGCAGTCCAGAGGATCAACTTATCCTTCACGCTTATCCCTCCTCTCACATATTATGCTGGCAATAAACTGAAATGGTTCAATAAATAGTACAAAATAGTACACTGGCTACTACATTGGGTGCTAATAATTTTCATGGCTACAAGGACCTGTGTGGCTGTAGTGAAATATGAATCTACGTTCATTAGATCAGCTTTCAATAGATGCTATTCTTTGTTCTCATCCAAGGAAAAGCTAAAATGCTTAATGGACAAATTATTCTTGACAGCCCAGTGAAAACCTTTCAGTCACTATCTCTCTTCAACTCCTAGGATTATGCACTAAGTTACTTTAGTTTTGATTTTATGTAAAGCTGCATGCCCTAATGCTTGCCAATAGACTTAACTCTCTGCTTCCATCTCTTAGGGGAAGTTACATATTGACAGTACTGCATAGAATAGGGTCAGCATATTTACATAGAATAGGGTCAGCATATTGAACACTTTTTTTTTTTTTTTTTTATTCTTTATTTATGAAATGATGTATGGCAGGTAACAGAACAAAATGATCAAAACAATCACCATAACACAGGCATGTCAATGTACGGCAAGAAAGGGTGAGAACCAATCTCGCAACAAGAGATACAGTCAATAACAGATGCTGGTATACAACTATACAGTAAGGCGGTGAAACGTATTACTGCAGCAGTTAAACCATTAGCAGAAAAACAAAAAGGAAAGGAGAGGGGGCTAACAAACAGGAAGGAAAGGGGGAGAGAAAGAGGGAGGGCGGTTACACCTAGGCATGCTACCGGAGAAATGACACCTACTAATACCACTCGAAACAGGGAGGAGGGGTGAAGGGGGGCAAGGGCGAGCTACAGGGCTGAGCACCGGGACGTTTGGAATTCAGGGGTTTCTTTGAAGTCCAGCCAGCGTTGCCAGGTGGCCTTAAAGTCTGCACAGCGATCCTCGGCCGATGCCACAATGTCTTCCATTAACATATAGAAATCAACCTGCTGAAACCATTCAGAGACAGAGGGAGGGGTGGGCGATCTCCAGTGCATTGGAATAACTGCTGTAGCGGCAGAGCTGAGTCGGGAGAATAGGGACTTAAACCTGGATAGAGGAAGTAAGGGACAGTGGAGAAGCCAGTACTCCGGAGCGAAAGGGACTGGGCTGTTGATAAGACTGTTGGAGATGGAGTAAACCGACTGCCAAAAGAGTTGCAGCTTAGGGCAGTCCCACCATATATGGAGGAAGGTCCCGATTGCTGACACTCACTGCCAACACTGGGAGGACAAGGTAGCAGAGACATTGTGGAGGCGGTGAGGGACCATGTACCACCTCGAGAGTATCTTATACTGTGTCTCGAGCACGATGAGACTGGGTGAGCATAAATGGGCTGCACGGAAAGTAAGTTCCCATTAGTCCTCAGTGAGTGGGGAAGCTAGGTCTCTATTCCAGGCTGCAACAAATGACGGGGTACAGGAGACAGTCTCGGTCAGGAGGCTGTAGAGGGTAGATATAACATGGAGAGGCGGATCAGTAGAAACACACAACAGCTCAAAAGCTGTCATTGGCCGGCGGAAGTGCACTGAGTGGGTCGGAGTCTCACAAAAATGCCTCAATTGGAGGTATACCCAAAAATCATTAGGTAAGAGGCCAAACGCGGCTCGCAGGTCGGCGAAAGACAGCAGAGCACCCCCCCCCGCACCAGCTTGTTGACCCTTATGATACCTGCCCGAGCCCAAGACAGGAGCGACCGGGGAGAGGAGCCATGAGGAAATTCAGGGTTCAGGATAATGGGGGTAAGGGGGGAGAGTAGGGAGGAGGCATTTCCAGGAGGATAGTGTATGACCAATAGTAGGATGAAGCGAGGAGGCGAATGAGGGGAGCCAGGGGGGGACATGGAGAGGAATGTCGGAATGGGCATTTTCTATCTCCACCCATTGCTTTCGCGCTGGAGACCTAGCCCAGTCCAAGACTCTACTGAGATGTATCGCGGAGTGATACCTTCGGAGGTCAGGAAGTTGCAGGCCCCCCGAGGCCTTTGAACCTTGTAGGGTTGCGAGGCGGCACCTAGGCCTCTTGTTTTGCCAGATAAACTGTCGAGAAAGGGACTGGAGCTCCTTAAAAAAGGGGAATCTGTATGGGGAGTGTTTGAAGGAGGTAGAGGAACTGTGGGAGTACCGTCATTTTTATGATATTAATTCTACCAAGCCAAGAAAACCACTTAGGGCTCCACGTCTCCAGGTCCTTCTTGGTAAGGGCCAGCAGGGGGGGAAAGATGGCTGGGTAGAGGTCAGTGAGTGCAGGGGTCAAGGTAACGCCCAGATAGTGAAGGCCAGAGGCGGACCACTTAAACGAGAAGGAGGCCTGGAGAGAGGAAAGTGTGGTATGGGGTATACCTAGGGCATGTCTACCGATTTATCATAGTTAATTTTAAAGTGTGATAAGCGACTGAAGGTATCTATTTCCTGCATCAGAGGGGGAAGCGAAGTGACCGGGCGGGAGACAAAGGAGAGGACATCGTCCGCGAACAGTGCCAGCCTGTGTTCCTTGGGTCCCACCGTGATGCCAGAGATATCTGGGTTGAGTCTAATGGACCAGGCCAGTGTCCCCATGCACAAAACAAAAATGAGTGGAGATAGAGGGCAACCTTGACGGGTGTCGTTCGTGATAGGAAAGGGGTCAGAAAGGGCACCATTGATTTTGACCCTCGCCGAGGGGCGGGAGTATAGAGCGTTTATCCTATGCCGACAGGAAGGGCCCATGTGCTCCATCAAACAGCCCATAAAGAGCCAATCTACCCTATCGAAGGCCTTTTCCGCATCAGTGGACAATAAAACCAAAGGGAGGTTAAATTGAGAGACATGATGGAGTAGTGCAATAGCTTTAACAGTATTGTCCTGAGCCTCCCGACCCATTACAAAGCCGCTTTGATCGTCATGTATGAGATCAGACAAAAAGGGCTTCAGCCTGTTGGCTAAGAGTTTGGCGAAGAGTTTTATGTCCACATTCAATAGAGATATGGGCCGGTAACTGGGGCACATGGAGGGGTCCTTGCCCTCTTTGGGAATAACTGAGATATGGGCCTGAAGTGACTGCGGAAAGAAAGAAGAGGTGGAAGAGACATCATTGAGAGTCGAAAGGAGGAGGGGTAACAAGGAGGATTGGAAGGTTTTGTAATAGGAGTAGGGAAATCCATCCGGGCCAGGGCTCTTGCCCGTGGGGGAGGACTTGAGTGCGGACTCCAGCTCCGAGAGTGTAAAGGGCGCCTCAAGAGAATTGATAACCTCCACCGGGAGAGAGGGGAAATGAGAGGCCGAAAGGTATGCCTTATTAGTGAGTGTCTGGAGGCCAGTTCCTGGAGGCAGAGAGTTGGGGAGAGATTGTAAAGAGAGGAATAATACTCTCTAAACGCACCAGCTATGTCAGGAGTTGTATGCAGCAAGGCACCCTGTTTTGATTTAATGGTGTGGATGTAGGATTGTGCCCGTTGGGCTCTCAGTGCCCTGGCCAGCAGTTTATATTGAACACATTTAGCATTGACCTTCTGTAACAGGGCTTCATACGTTTGTCCCGCTACTATTGCTATGGTTAATGGTTCATTGCTGTTCTCTGCATTGACAATCGGGATGTCCTTTAGGCCTTCTAATTTTTCAGATTGCTTATACCATTAGATAGTCATAATAGGGAATAGGGAATCTAGAGTGCAAGCTTAGGAAATTTCCAGGTTCTCAAACCCTGAGTATTTGCAGTGACATGAAACCCGTCAATTTCATATAAACTTTGGCTTTTGGCATATAATCTGAACGGGGTATATGTCAGCCACTGCCAACCCATGGAAATTACAGCACCATATTTTAAACCACGCCAAAGATGCCTCCCTAAGGTAATTTGGAAAAGCAGATCTGTCCAGGTGATATAAATAAACATATAAATGCCAGATAAACTCCTCTGCTACACTGTCCACTAATGTTCAGATGTTCACATTTATTAGTGGTCATAATGGCAATGAATGTGAATCAATCTGACATTCATCAAGCTGCAAGGCAACTGATTATATATACTTTTCCAGTGTTACATATTATTTATTTTCAGGCTCAAATTAAAGATTCCTATAAGACTCTGACTAGCCGCCTGATGGAGGAAGACAACAATACACCCAGTCTCACTTTGGCTTTGGAAAAAAGGATTGTCCAGCATTCCATAGACTTCTTTCCAAAAAGGTGAAAATATGTAACAGCAAATTAGAGTTACACTTCTAGAAAGGGAAGGCTTATAAATAAAAATAAATAGACTAGTATACAGTATATAGTGTGTGTGTGTATATATATATATATATATATATATATATATATATATTACTGTTTCACATTTCACTTTCAAAGTACAACTACATGCATACTAATGTGCATATAACACCATCACATCACCTCTCTTGGTTTTACATGTTTATATTGCTAAATATTCCTAGAATACTTTACAATAGTATATATAAACCTTTTTACAGATGATCCTGAGCATCTTGAGACCATACAATAATTTTGCTTACATTTCCACCTATGCCTTCTCCTGCAAGCTTTGTTGTAGTAAAAAAAATGGTGCTGATGCCTGTACAATACTGAATGTGCTGACACTAATCCCTCACCCTTCTGACACTACACATAGTCAGCAGTGGGTGAGCAAGGGAGTTATCCACGGTTCTTCCTGAATGCATCACCTGGTCACCACGTCCCAATTCTGCCAAATTCTTTCAGAATTAAAACAAAAGTATTTGTTACCATTGCTGAAAAGGCATTTGTTAGAGAAATGAGTACTGAAATACATAGAAATGCAACAACTATGCCTCTTCAATATCATGGCACTATATCACTCCCCATATTTATATAATTCAATTGTTAGTAAACCTCAATACTTTCTTTACTAGGTAGATATGTATTTTCTCATGAAAAAGTAAGGGGTAGTTTAGCTATAGAACAGGGATTAAAGTTAAAAAGTAAATAAATAAGCTCAATGTTTTGTAAAGTTACTCAGTCTGGACAGAATCTTGCAAATGCTTCCTTTCCTATGGGTATATGGGAGTTATTTGTATATTATATATAGTATATCATCATTACCATTTTTTCACTCTTCTCTGGCTACTGTAATAGGAATCCCAAATGATTAACATGGACTGTAATAACTTATAATAAGTGACATTTGCTTCAATATGAACATATAGGCCAATGTTTACTATTTCCATACTTTTGTTTCCTAATCATAATTTATAAGTTTACACATGTAACTTACACGTGATAATATTTGTAGGGATATTCTTGTATTCTGATATATGTAGCTGTTTTTCAGGCAGAATATTGCTGGATGTAACACTCACGCGGCTGCATCCACCGGACAGTACAGCAGCCTCCAGCCGCATTATGCACAACCCTCTGCTTCCTCGCAGATTCATCTGGTGTTGATATCATCCCATATACTGGCATATGAGGTTCTATTTTGTTTTTGTTTTTATATATTCCTAGGAATACATTTGTAAATATTAGTGAATAGATCATGCTTGTATCTGCAGGCTATTCTTGAAAGTGTGAAACCTAGTGTGATACCTGTTGTTTATGAGTTCTGTGGGACAACACCAGAAAGCTTGCTATACTATGTAGAGAAAGCACTGGGCGGACGCACGGCACAGAGTATTGGACTTGTCACAGATGGGGATTCACAGCAGATACACCTACTACAGGGTAAGGACTTGGGCTGGGAAATAAATTGATGTGGACTAAAGTTTTGCAGCAGGCAAATGTGAACCTTGAACAGGTCACCCAGGACAAGAGAACTTTATGAAAGGGCAAGCAGGTTAATCAGAAAACAAAGAAAAACAGGCTGCACTTCTATTCAAACATACAAAATGTGCGCAAGTACTTATACAAGAAATAGGTGCAAGAACAAAAGACCAAAGTGCAAATACAAAGAACAAAAAAGTCTGCCACCCCATACCAAACATTACATAAACTATATATAACCAGAAGCTTATTAACAAGGTCATGTTTGATTAGACATGTATCTGAAAATGAATTAAAAACGCATGTACCTGGGCCTCTCATTAATAATGCACCACTGCCCTCCCTGGGTTACCATGTTCCTGCATTCAATCACATGTGCCCACCCTTCAAATGCACAAGACAGCTGGACCTTCCCTTTAGTTCTTCACCAACACAACTTTCCCTGCCCTTCTGCATGCGACCATACTCATATTTGCAGACAAAATATTAAAACAGTATCAAAAGAAAGGCCTGTGGCAAAGCCAATCACAATCTCAGGTTGTGAAGAAACTCTAAGGCAATGTCATATCCCATAGCTACATAGTAATTAATTATGATTACTTTGACGTGAATAGAAATATGATTTTATCTTTATCTAATTATTATTTTCAAACGTATTAAAAATACTAATACCTTACTATTTGTGTGCGTGTGTGTATAATATGCACATACTCGTATAGTAAGTGTAAAAACTGGTAAATAGTTGTACATGCAATTTGAACACAAGTGTAATAAGCTTGTCCTATCTGTTTGTAATTGTGCCCAATTTGCAAAATTTACTGTACACATAAAATCAGTATACAAATTAGCACAAGATTTCAGCTGGCAATACTAATTTGACTTTTATTGACTTTTTATTGCCTTTTTTACATTGGGTCATACAGCCATATTCTATTCAGGGTATTCCAGTGTCTATCTAAAGCTGGCCACACACTACAACGATTTTTGTGCCAATTCACCAGTTATGGATTGGCACAATAATTATTCTAATGTGTGGCTCAGATTTTCAAAATCAAAAAGAGGTTATCATCCCAGAAAGGCTCTTAGATATAGATAACAATTGTATTAATGAAGATATTTATTCAATATATCTGCTTGATTATTTACACAGGTGTCACAATCAATACTCAGAATGTCCTCAGTCCTGACATAAGAGAATTCTGGGAAAAGCTGGGGAGCTGTGTGGTACCGAAAATAAATGGAGGTCATATTGACATATTTGTCCCCCTGGCAGCTTCAGGTAAGAGCACTACTTTTGTTAAAGTCATTTTATTTTATGGTGGTTTCCATGTGGTTCACAGTGTTTGTCCAGCAGCAGGAGAAAACCATTTAGGTATGATAACGGTGTCTCTGTTTTCATATTTGTAAAATATCTCTTGTGAGGGGAAAGTTAAAATAGTATTAACAGAGCTTTGTGGGAGAAGTGACAGGTTGGTTGATTCATACCTGAAGCTCTGGAAGTGTTTAGATCAATCTAGCCTCTATGCTAGTCTTCAGTGTGTGCTAATGAAATTACCAAGCTCTGTACATCTGTGATATTGTCAAACCAGTGCTTCCATTATAATGCATTGTGGTTCTTTAGAGGTATGTCCTAAAGACAGGTACACATATCATATATTAACTTTTATGGAATAAGCCTGGTCACTCAATTACAGGAAGCCACAATAGCGCTTGAAAATAGCTAGCAGGAGACAGTTCTGTTCACACAATGTCAATGATTATGACATTGATATCAATGATCAAGTGGAGACATGCTCATTAGGAATCATATAAGCAGTATTTAATATCTTGACATTATATATTGCTGATTATACCTTTAGATTTTAGTTGTTCAGAAGTAAATATATAGCAGACATAATAATTCATTTTATAAGCAGTTGTGATCCTAAATATATGTCCTGTCTATTACGGCAGTCTCCATAGGTCAGGTTGTAAATTGTCAGCTACTATGCCTCAAAAACAAAATAAAAATATAAACCTAACATTTCACAGGCATCTGCCAGAAATAAATATATATTTTGTAGCAAGACAATGATTTAACTATATATTTTTTAAAAGTGTATTAGAGAGATTAATTTATTTAATTTTCAAACTTCTTTCAAACTACTTCAAGTGTTCTTTAAAATGAACCCGTGGTTAATACCCAATAGAAGTATTTCCTGAACTGTTGAAAATATAGTTTACAATGAAATTATTGACTGTTATATACTATTTAATATCTACATTTTAACTGTGTAAATACAAAGTGAAGACTTGTGTCATATAATGAAATCCTTTATAATTTTGTAGTGAGGGAATCTTTTCACATTGACTGCATTCAAACCTCATTCTCTATATCTTATATTACAGAGTCTGGAATGGAAATCCTTGGGATTCTTTCGAAACTAGTCGGTATCATGTTCTGTTCCCCAAATGGAATAAGCACAGGGTCTTACCAGCATAGTAAGTGATAGAATTTGTTGTGATTTTAGTTTGTAATGTGTGGTGTGTACTTAAAATAATCAGCACATAAAATGTATAAACAATTTTGAACTTTACCACTAGACATGAAGTCAAACAACCTTAAACGTGGCAACTGTGAAAATTGTGATAACATTGTCTCCTTTATTAATACTCTTTTATGGGGGTCTGTGAAACAACATAAAATGCTAGCCATAGCACAGAGCTTAGTCCATAACTTTGTATATAAAAATGTACCGAATATGTTGAGGACTGAAGAGCATATGTAAAAAATAGATATGAAAGTTATTACAAAAATATATAAAACTGTATTTGCATGATAATATAAAGGGCATCTAATCTGTGCAATTATGTAAGAAATAGTCAATTAATCTACTAATAACAGTAGTGTAGGGGGGTGTGGGTGAAGAAATTATTGGTACGTCCAGGTCCATACTTAATTGCAATTTACTATTACTATTTAGTATTCAAGCATAGAGTAAAAATGTAATGTGCACAGTAGGTACAGTAGAAATTCACAAGATGCTCTGATGGGGCTGCAGTAGCATTGGGCATTTGGGACAATTTGATGATGATGATCCTCCATGTTAAGTCATTTGCGTGATGCCACAACCTCAGTGCGCTTTCAACAAGTGCACCTGTACACTCTTAATAGAGTCTATATCACCCCCAGCACTTTGTTTAAAATGGGACGGCGCACAGACGACTCTTGCCATAGATGTGGACACCAGCCCAGAGACTGTTGGCATCAGTTATGGTCACGCACCCTGATTCTCGCATACCCTTCATATTTCCCTCCCTATTATCCCCAAGTCCTGCCTTTTTGGTCTTTCCATAGCAGAATCCTTTGCTACAGCTACCTACAAATATGTTTTTTCTCTCTGATGTCTTTGGCAAAGGTGATCATAGCCCGTTATTGGATGGCCTCTTCCCCACCTCTACAGGAGCAATGGCTCTCGCTGGTTAACTCTACCATCGGCCATGAAAAATTTGTCTACACCTCATGCAAAGCATTACACAATGTTTTTGACGTCTGGTCTCCCTGGCTGGTGTCTCTATTCTATGGGGCATCACTAGACTTGTCTGTAATCCCTGTCAACCCGTAACTACATATCATTCTCTGTAGTCTACTTCCCATGCCTTGAAGCCCTCACATCTCCCCAGGTGCATTTATATTGCTCCTGTTAAATGCCGTCATCTCTTCTAATAGTTGGCTCTGTACATACACATTGTATATCATATTATTTTGGTACTGTGCACATATGCATTTCTCTTTTGTGTTTCCATGCTGTGCTTTCTTTTTTGTTCTGTTTTTTTTTATTGTGTTGTTAATTCTATGTATGGAAAATAATGAAAATTTCTATAAAAATCTACCTGATTTTAAAAAACATTTTCAAGATAATGTTTCAAGCATCAGTAGCAAAAGTACAATCAGGTACACCCACTTGGTAAGCACTATAACAGTATAAGCATTATAACAGTATAGCCAGCCACTGGAGCCTGGTAACAACGTAGTCATATGTATGAGGGAGAATCATTCAAGCTTACTACCCCCATATAGAATAGGGATTACAACCAGGGACATCAGACTTTGGAAAACTAATGTAGCACTTTTCTAGAGGAAAAGACAAAATGGTGTGATTAATATGGGAAAGCCAGTAATCCAGTAGAGGTATCCAGTATTGGTATTTCGAGCTTCCAAGTGTATGTCCATTTTAAATAAGGTGTTTTGGGTAATATACCATCTATATATATATATATATATATATATATATATACTTCAACATGTTGAAAGGGTACTGATGTTGTGATATCACATAGACTACTTGGCATATGGTGCCCACAACCCCACCAAAGCATCATGGAAAACACATGTTCTGAGAACTGTGTGTAGTGTAGATACCGAACCTTTGACTGGGGTCTTTACTAACAATGCCTTGACTGAGGACATCACTATACTGGTCAGAAGGCAGAACTCCTCTTTAACCTTACCAAAAGACCTCCAGGAACCCCATTTAGCAATTGGCTGGGAGCCGTAACACCATAATGCCTGCACTGTATTACCATAGTCCCTTAGTAACGAACCAAAACAAACAATTCTGGCCTGACATATAATAGGTGCTAGAAATCTCGGCATATGACTAACCAGGAGATTCTGCATTGGTGAACATCCCCTGCCTCCCCTACTATCCAGGAAGTGTTTAGTGACAGCATCCTACTCCCTAGTCATCCATCCAATTGACTAAGCTGAGCTGCCCATTAGTACATTTTAAAATTACACAATGTCAACACACCATCATACTTTGTCCATTGAAGAGCAGCCTTTTCCCTCCCCACACCAAGGAAAATAGGAACACTAAATGTTTTTATGTGCAATGCATTATTTTGTGCTTTACCTGTCCTGTGTATATGGCTAGTTGATACTCCAAAAATAAAACTTTAGGACACTATTTGAAAGTTTTTATACAAATTTATAAACTGACTCATTTCTAGAATCACAATTTCGGGGAAAAACTAATTTGGTATCATTCTTACATCTTCATGATCAAGTGCCCCCTCAAGTCCATGAAACGCTTGTGGCATATACTAGGATAAAAATTGAACGTAAAAGTAAAGTCCCTTCAACAGTCATGAACAATCTAGACTTTCAATATGGAAGCTCATTCTCCTACTCTCGCTCTGTGCAGCAACTCAAAAATCCATTCTACAAGTTTGGAACCAATCACATCAATTTCAACTTTTTTTTTTTAATGAAGTGCTATATTATTATTCTGCTGACCCACCGCAGGACTCTGCTTCACATCCACTTCACCAGAACCTGGAATTCATGGCCATATGACTCCCCAATTGAACTGTAATTAGACCTAATTTCTTCTTAATTGTAAAGAAGTTCCTATGTAGTGTGTGAGTTTTTCTGTTTTGTATTAATAATACATTCCCTACATTATTGAAAACTACAACTTGAACACTACCAAGAATTGTACCATATTGGAGTGCAATGTATGCCTTGGAGAGTACACTAAAAAGTTAATTAAAACAAATTATACTGAAAATAAGAATGATTGTATTTTATATTTCCATGTATTAAACAACATCCATGATTTGTGTATCCCATCAGTTACTGGTGAATGGTGGATTGGCCATAATATGAATGAATCCCTTCCATCTTTATACTTTACTGAAGTGAAATTGCAGATTTGGTGCAGACTGGCCAGTGTTATGGAGGATGCCCTGCACATAATTAGAAAGCAGATGAAGGTGTACATCGGAGATCTCCAGAAAAATATTTCCGGGAGAATGATAGGTAATGGCTCATGGCAATGTGCACTGCATACTGTATGAATGTTTGCATTCAAATTGTTTATATTTACCATCTATTAAAATAATAATGGACCTGGGGGGGAATTCACTAACTGACGAATTACAGAATTCGTCAGTGGCTGACGATTTTGGTGACGATTTCCACAAATGTGTATTCACTAAGTGACAAATGTTTTTTTTTCCGTCATTTTGTTTGACGTTTACAGATCGTCAATGTCATATCGCTGTGACGATCTTTGCAATACAANGGATACAAAAATGGAATTCACTAATTGACGAATATTGTATTC
>JABWIB010001054.1:11043-28582 GCA_016617825.1 Platyplectrum ornatum
ACTACGGTGTGCGGTGCAAAAACCAAGTAGTACGTTCAAACAATGAGTAGAAATGGGCTTGAAGGTTGGCAGGCAGAAGATCTATATATGGGGACCATTTAGCGGTAAATCGAGAGACGCCTTTCTCAATGTCGGGGATAGTAGCTCGACGATCATAATACATGATACACAATAAGCGGCTACGGACAGGACCGAGCATCGGAGGGGCCGAGGACGTCCACTGCTCCAGGATAACCTGTTTGGCAACCGTGACCAGGACCGTCAGAAACGGGACCAATTCCCGCCTCCGAGGGCCCAGGTCCCATGCCTCAAAATCACAGCATAGAAGCGCTGCAGGGTCCCGTGTAAGACGCAAGCGAAAGGAGGTGTTGAGAAAGCTGATCACCTTTTCCAAAATCGAGTGATCTTGGGACAGGCCCAAAACGCATGGAAAAAGGAGGCTGCGGGGGCTCGGCATTTCAAACAGTGCCCAGTGTCTGAGGGGACCATGTGGCGATGTTGCGAGGGGGCCATATACATTCGGTGTAGAGTACGGAAGTGTGTTTCCTGGAGCTGGGAGGAATGCAGAGCTCTAAGAGTAGCACTATGACGTAAAAGTAAATGGTCAATGGAGGGGAGGTCAGTGAGATCCGTCTGCCACGTATGAAATACAGAGCGCCAGTGTGTATCTCTAGTCATCAGAAGCAAGTCACCCTGAAGATAACGAGTTTTGTAAGGTCGGGATTTGGAGGAGGATATCAGTTGCATCAGGGTATCTGTAATAGTAGGGTCAAGGAAGGGCGTAGGGATAGTCTGGGCATAGTGTCGTAATTGCAGATACATGTAAAAGTGCTTGTGGGGAAGGTCATATTGGTCTCTCAGAGTCTGAAAGGTAAGAAGCCCACCCTCGGGGTCAAAGATGTTGCGTATGGAAAGTATGCCTTTCATCTTCCATATGCGGAATGTGGCATTGTCCAGGCTGGGCGGGAACGCCGGGTTACCCCAGCTAGGAGCATTGAGCAAATGACTCGCATTGCGAAGCAAGTGCCATGCATGATAAGTGTCCCTAAACAAGAGGTTGGTGAGTAAGCCATCAGGGAGCAATGAGCGCGGACAGAGCAACAGAGCAGCCGGGGCATATGGGTGGAAGAGGGCCTCCTCAAGGGTCAGGTTGGTATAAGTCTCCCTCTGCAACATCCAATCAACAATATACCAAAAATGTACAGCCAGAGAGAAGGATGCGACGTCCGGGATCCCCAAACCCCCTTGATCCCGGAGGAGTTGCAGTCTGGCATATCTGGCTCTGGGTTTTTTGGAGCGCCAAAGGAAAGTGGAGAAGGCCTTGTCAAGAGAGTGCATGTCAGAGGGCAGGAGTCTAAGAGGAAGCATTTGCAGGAGGTAGGCTATTTTCGGGAAGGCGACACTTTTGAGAACAGCCGCCCGACCCAAGAGCGATAGGGGAAGATGAAGCCAATTGTCAAGTTGGGAGAATATAGACCGTAAAACCGGGGAAAAGTTGGCTCGGTACAAATCTGCCGGGGAGGGAGTGATCCGAATCCCCAGATACTTAATACTGCTTGAGGCTAGCTTGAATCTGGGGAATGACCTTTTAATAGTTCTTTTCATCAAGAAACTGGCATCCACTAAAAAGTCTGAACAATTTAAGTTGTGTATATGGAGACTTTTTAAGTGCCCTTTTTTTTTAAAACAAACTTTTAGTGTATGGGCAGCTTTAGTGTTGGCATGCAGGGAGAATTTTATTTTTGCATGTTGCCCACAGATACTGACCAGCGTTACTGTTAAGCTGGCCATACACTATAAGATAAATTGTTCCAATCGTAAAGCTAGGTACACACGGTAAGATAAATTGTGTCCAATCGTAAGATTTTTCAAGAGTGGACTAGGATGTAACACTTTTAGTAAATGGGTCAGAAATAGATGTTAAAGTATTGTGCATGTCATTTCTATATGCAGTAATAAAACAAAACATTTTTATTTAAAAAAAATATTTTATGTCATATTTTCTTACATTCAAAATGAGAAAGAGGAAATTTTATTAACCAGAACCTCTATTTACAGTCCTAATAGCAATGTACTACTCTATAATCATACAACATATATAGTCATATAACTATGTGCCTGTATTGTGCTTTTACACTGTGTGCTGTTCTTTCACAGGTTCCCAGAAGTAGCAATGCTGGCACCTTTATATTGCATGCAGGATAACCATGTTTTGCTCCCCATTTATGCTTTGGATCAGCGCCAGTGTGCTTAAAGGAATACTTTAAATGTTATAGTACTTATATCCACTTCCTCTAACATTTCTGCCAGTTATTGATTAGAATCAGTGTTATTGTAGGTTGTACGGCTTATTACAAACATTAATTTTGCATTCTGTACATTAGAGACCCATAAATGTTACAGTATCAATGACTTAATACCGTATGTGAACATTCTCAAAAAAAGGTTTATTCCAAACAGACTGACAAAGTTTTTGAGTTGTGTTTTACAGAGAAGGTTATGTTGGAATTGTATGTGTGTTGCAGACAATTTATCCCGAATCTGTCTATAATCCCCTACAATTCAGTAGAAGATCATTCTCCTGGCTGTAAATCAACATCGCTCTTCAGGAACAGGGTTACGTTCAGCAGCTTCGGGTCAATTAGAATGATTTTGTACAAAGTGCTCTAGTGACTCCAGGTCATATCATGTCAGCCGCATCCTTAACCTGCATGATACAAACCTGACAGCAATGAATCAAGGGAGCTTCAGCTAACCTGCTTTCCATTACCTTTGCCTAATACAAATGATATTCATTGTGATAACAAAATATAGAAAAGTAATCACAGATCCTTAACAAGAGTTGCATAATTACTGCCACTAGTTACATATAGTAAAATGGTTAATAAACATTTAAAGTACATGATTAAGTAAAAAAAGTGACATAAATAAGGACCATAGAACCCATATTTTTGTAGTCGCTGTAAATGTCCCTTTTTCAAAATAAATACAGATAACAGCTAAATGTTTACCGTATCTATTTTAAAATAGTGCCTAATTTGAGAATAATTTTTATGAATGGAGTAGTATGCTGAACGGCACAGGGAAAGGTTAGTGTTAGGCTGCAGGGAATGAAGGGTTAGGCTGCGGGGAGGTGAAGGTTATGGTTAGGCTGTGGGGAGGCTTGAGGTTAGGCTGCAGAGAATGAAGGGCTAGGGTAGTGTTGCGGAGCCTTCTTTTGATGTTGCTCCACTGTCGTTGTTTTGATGTCGGCGACAGTCCTGTAATATATGTTGTTTTAATTACACTTATAAATGATATTTAAGATTATTAAGACTGTTACCATTACCTATCAAAGAGCCAGATTCAGATCTTTAGGCACTCATGACTAAAGATTTTTCAAGACTGGGTAATTTTGTTGAAAAATGTTTCGATTACAACAATTTATTGCATAGTGCATTCTGAATCTGGCTCAAAAACCCTATAGCTTGTTAAACATTATAAGTGTTATATAACAACACATATAACTTTGGGCTCTATTTATAAAATATGCGAAACGATGCCATACCAGGCTCGCATCAGCTCTCTGCGAGCCTGGCAGCATCAGTTCGCATATTTAAAAAAACGTACCTTTCACGTGAAGTCCCGTGATGCCATTCGATGTCTGGCGTCTGTTTGGGTCCTTTTCTCGTCGCCGAATTACGCAGACGAGGACTTGCGCATGCGCAGTCTCCGCTCTGACTCGTTTTAATACACGAAGCCACCGGCCTGCTTAAGGAACAACGGGCCGGCGAATAGGACTGCATCAGGAGTGGAAACTGCCGATGCCTGTTTTTTATATAACATATACATTCGTTTTGAGGTGAAGTGCCAGTTTTTTAGGAAAAACTGGCACTATCACCTAGAAACGATCATTATAAATAGAGCCCTTTATACTTGCACAATAGTTGTGAATATCTAATAAAGAAAGTGCTGAAAGATATGCACATCTGAACTACTGTTTCTATTATCGTTTACACATAGTTTTGTAATTGTTTCTGTAACATTTACTAAGCTGCGGAAAAGTGGTGATGATGCGCAACCAATCAAATTCCAGCTGACATTCTCTAATATGTAATAGGATAGTGGGAGCTGGTTGCTATGGGCAGCAATTTAAGCCCCATTTATGCAGCTTTGTGAATATAGCACTGAGGGATTGTTACTGATACGTGCAAAAGTACCATGGGCTGGATTCAGATTTACAATCACACTGCGTCTAGAACTCCTAATGTACTGTGTGGTGGATGCGATTGTGCCCTTGCGAAATGCATGTGTATTATTCTATTGACTGCAATAATCCAACATTAATGTCTGCCTAATGCTGCTTCTCATGTCAAGGAATACAGACTGCTGTATAGGAATTATTTATAACGTCGTAGAGTTTCTATTTCTTATTGTGAGCTACTCATATGGCCTCAGCATTGGATTGTATAGCCAATGACTGCCATCGTATGGGTTGTATTTTTCTTGGCTGCCCATCTATAAATCATTATCATATTTTCAAAATATCTTGATCTGGCTGCCTCTAACACAGTCTCATGTTCTGGCAGAGGGGAACAGATAGAGCTCAGAATTCCTAAATCATTAATAGCAGCCTGAAGAAACTAAACAAGACCATGGTAAACACCCAGTAAAGAAAACAAACAGCACTAACACAACTATTCTTCTATTCTGTATTTTAGTAATGGAGCACTGACGTCGGTGCTCACATCTCGCGGGGTTAGGAGGAGTCATATAAAGCGGCGACGCCTATCACTCGTCACCAGCGTGCCTAGCCTCTAGTGCTCTGTGGCTGCGCTCTGCATTTTTTATATCATTGTTTCCTGTGCAGTGTGCATCAATTCCAGGGGCTGCTCATTAATATTAGGGGTCTGCTCTAAATATCTGGGGGCAGCTTTCTAGGGGGCTGCTCATCAATATAAGGGGTCTGCTCTAAATATCTGGGGGCTGCTCATCAATATAAGGGGTCTGCTCTAAATATCTGGGGGCTGCTTTCTAGGGGGGTTTGCTCATCAATATAAGGGGTCTGCTCATTAATATTAGGGGCTGCTCATCAATATCAGCGGTCTGCTCTAAATATCTGGGGGCTGCTCATCAATATAAGGGGTTTGCTCTAAATATCTGTGGGCTGCGCATTAATATTAGGGGGCTGCTCATCAATTTAAGGGGGCTGCTTTCTAGGGGGCTGCTCATCAATTTAAGGGGGCTGCTCTGAATATTAGGGGGCTGCTCATCCATATAAGGGGGCTGCTCATCAATATCAGGGGTCTGCTCATCAATATCAGGGGTCTGCTCTAAATATCTGGGGGCTGCTCATTAATATAAGGGGGCTGCTCATCCATATAAGGGGGCTGCTCATCAATATAAGGGGGCTGCACTAAATATCTGGGGGCTGCTCTAAATATCAGGGGGCTGCTTTAAATATCAGGGGGCTGCTCATTAATATTAGGGGGCTGCTAATCCATATAAGGGGTATGCTCTAAATATCAGGGGTATGCTCTAAATATCAGGGGTCTGCTCTCAATATCAGGGGTCTGCTCTACGTATCCGGTGCTGCTCTCAAATTAAGGGGGTCTGCTCTAAATATCGGGGCTGCTCTACGTATCAGGGGTCTGCTCTAAATATCAGGGGGTTTCTTTAAATATCAGGGGCTGTTCTACGCATCAGGGGCTGCTGTATGCATCAGGGGCTACTCTAAATATCAGGGGCTGCTCTACGGATCAGGGGCTACTCTAAATATCAGGGGTTACTCTAAATATGAGGGGCTTCTCTACGCATCAGTGGCTACTCTAAATATCAGGGGCTACTCTAAATATCAGGGGCTGCTCTACGCATCAGGGGCTACTCTTCCTCCTATCAGACTCCTTGTGCATTCAGCTGCAGGTTCTCTTGGAGGAGGCCCCTAGTTTTTAATAGAATTTGTACCAAATCCTTGGTATTTTTACCCAGACATCGAAGGGTGAAGCTCAAAACTCGAGGCCCTGATCGCTGTACTCCTGTATGTACTCCTGGTACATATCAATGGCAATGCTAATAACAGCAATAATACAAATTCTAATAATACAGAGTAGGATGTTCAGCTTACCTTACTCCTCTGTAAACTCAGGACCAAGAAGCTCTCTTTGCTTGGATAAATTCAAACATGTCCAATGATTTGTTCCAACAGTAATTTTTTTTTTTAAATGACGGGTGTTCAGCAGAAATTGTCTGTGGTCCATCAGCCTTTTCATTGTGATTACAATAGTGATTACTATTGGACCAGTATATCAAGTCCTTAATTCACTTTGCCGGGATACAAGGGTCACTGATCACTTACAATCACATCATTATATGTATTTGGCTGTCTAGGTGCATGATTTTGAACTGCAGTTGCTACACTCTTGACCATTTTACCAGTCTACACAGATTATCCATGTTTCACACATATAATGCAATCCATATCCTGATACAATTCCTCAGAAGCATCCTTAATATCTATGTCAGCATGGTGACACTTGACACATGGGTGGGAGGTCCAAGAGCAATTTCGTCACGCACCTCAACCTTGTTCGGTGCAACTTTTGGCTAAAACCAGGTTAAAAACTATTGTGTGAGCTGGAAAGTGATCACACTTGACTAGAAATGAGTGGAAACTAATGTTATTGAGGTTTATAATACTTTAGGGACCAAAAAGGCCCAAATTCTGCGGTTTAAGCCATTTTTAGCATTTTTTGCAAAAAAATCCAGATCCAAAACCAAAACCCAAAAGGGCGGTTTTGGAAAAAAACACATCCAGATCCAAAACATGAAGGGAGATCCAGATCCAAAACCAAAACCCAAAAAATGGCAGGCACACATGACGAGTGCTGAGTGCTGTGCATGACACGTATACAGCACAGGAACCTGCTACTGTACTAAACTACTGTACTAAACTGATTCATTGCATTCAGTTAGTTCAGTACATGTCAGTAGTGACAAGTTCCTCTGCTGTGTAAGTGTCATGCACAGGAATCTCCTCTGCTGCAATCGCGGCTGGAGGATTATTTATGACAGCAGCCCATACATGTTATATACCCTATCTTTTTCTGAGGTATGAAACATCCAACACTGACATTAGCAAATACCATTGGTAACGGGAGATATTCTTCTATGTTTTTAGATTGTTGCTTTACAATGTGTAATAGGAGCTCATCTAGGCCTTGAGAGTAACAGCAAAACCAGGTGCACATATACTCCTGGACAATACCTTGACAATGTGAAGGATGCAAATCATTTTATTGCACGCAGTAAAAATATTTAGCTTTTGCATATAGAACTCATACTACAGATACTACAAATACTACTGCTGGTCACTATGGATATACAAGGTGAACATTACCACCTGTATTGTTGTCAATCATAAACTATATTAGTCCCATTATGAACATAGCTAACTGGCATTACTAACATGCATTGCAAAGATCACAATGGAAAATGTATGAGACCCCTCAGATGGTTATATACATGCAATATATTCTAGACCTAGCGGCTATTATCCAAAACTTACTGTATCCAGGTTATATATGTTTTATGGAAACTCTAGGTGATATAAATACATGTACTGGTCTTACTTTTAATGAAACTGTCTTTAAAATGTCTCATTTAACATATGTATGCAAATCCACTCCTTCACTAATATGGCTTAACTGATGTTACTTAGTAGTGGCTTAATGCAAGAGAGCTGATTGTAACAATCCCTGCAATAATCAAGCAGCAGGGAGAAAAAGCTATAGGAGTCCTATTTACTACAATGTCTTATAAGACAGGAGGGTGAAGCACATTGTTCACAATAAATTATTAGTATAGGGTTCATGTACTAACAATAGATAGGGAAACTAACCATCAGCTTTGTTTGCTATCTCTCTCATTGCGTTTGTTCAATAAAGAACCCTTCAAGGTCTGCTCCCCCCCCCACGACTAACAACAAAAATTTAATTTCAGTCAGTTTGCATTTTAATCCCTCATATACCTTATATGATTATACAATACACCTCATTGTCTTTATCTCTATATCCTTCAACATTCCCACCCTTCTCATCATCAGCTCCTCCTCTGCATTCACCTTATACTCTTTCCTCCCCATAATCTCTAAAATGCGTGTTTTTTACATTTTAAATCGATTGCGAATTTTTTTGCCTGTGTGTATTTTTTATTTTCAGATACATTTTTCCCTCCATAAGTGTCTGTTGTGTGTAATTCTGAGTGTTTTTGAGATTTGTTGTATAGTTACTGTTTTTCTGTGTTGTGTTTTTGTGCTAGACAGTATGGCTTAGTTGTAGCAGGGAGGCCAGGTCCAACCACATATGAAAAATTCTAACATGACAGTGTATTCCAACAAAGCAGGAGAGAAAGGTGAAATAGCAAGTGCCTGATTTATATAGAGCTTCCAATTAGGTTTTCAATGCTGGCTAGCGAGATATGGAATTTCGCCTGTCAAAGTCACCTCTATTTTTAACTGCGAGAATATAAAATCTCGCCGGCGTGATTACAGCTTTCCAAAATCACGCTGCTTAGTAAATATTACAAGCTGTATCCACAACATGGAAAAACGAGATTTCAAAGAACATGGAAAATGATACTCGGCCCGGCGAGATTTAATAAATGCACTCTTGCGGCGTGTTTCACACATCTCGACCATTAGTAAAAACAAAAAAACACATTCTCACACTAAAACACGCCACGCTGTGGCGAGTTTTACATCTCGCCACTTAGTAAATTTCCCCATAGACTCCTAGTATCCAAATCAGGGCCTACATTTACTAAGCAGGGAGATTGCAGGGATGTAAAATTACACTGGGATCTTGATCTGTTTGGTTGCTATTGGCAACATCCCCACATTTCAATCCCCTTGCTTAGTAAATTTAGGCCCATATCTCTCCACTACCCCCCTCCAAACAGTATCCCACACATAAGCCCTGTCACCGGTCCTGGACCCGCCCGACTTTGGCCTGGTTCGCGGCAAATGCAAAAATTTTACGAAAGATACGTTTTGTCCCCTTAGTGGGACAGCACCCCCCTCCCCCGTACTCCCATGATGTGTCTCCTGCCCCCCCAGTACTCCCATGATGTGCCTCCTGCTTCCCCCCAGTACTTCCAACATGTATCTCCCCAATTTGTCTGCGAACAACAAACTGTTTGGTTACTATGGGCAACATATGCACTTTTACATTCCTGCACTGCAGAAATGGGCCAAAGAAGCTGTTTTAGTGAAAATGATAATTATTTTAGGCATACATGTTCAGAATTAGTTGGAGCAGGGGATTATGGGAGAGAAAATCATAGAGCTACACTTCTATAGTAGTGTGTTGATGGTCACATGATAAGGATAATAATTTGAAAATATTGCATCATGTAAAAATAGTTTGGGGGGAGCATTGTACGTTTTTCTGCTTTATTACATACTTACGCAGGGATAAATCATATATATGTATAAGCTTGGGACTGGAGGATGAAATCAGTTTGGTTTGTATAGGTTACAATAGATTACCTTATCAAGGAACTCCAGCTACTACTGACATTTACAAGTACATCTACATATGCAAAAATTTCAATGACGTATATGACCTGTATAGTTTTACAAAGGGCTACAGCTATAATAATAGAATAATTTATGTTTTTAACCCTTAATGACGCAGTCTATTTGGGACTATAATTTTGTACAGTACTAACTGTAAATGAGTGATACCAAGTGAATGGATCAAAGGAGAAGACACCATGCAGAAGGCAGAGAAAATGGCAAAGACCATACTGATAAGAAAGGCTATGTCCCCATATTCCAGTTGTAGAGTTAGGTTAGGAACTGATCTTCAGACTTCAACCTTTCCTGTCCTACCATGTTTTCAGGCACTTGAGATTTAGCCCATTATATAAACACCTCTGTTTGGTGATATTGATGCTGAGTGATCTATATGAGTACTTGAGTAGAAGTAATATAATAGTATGATATTATTATCATGGCATGTGTTCATAATAAAGTACATAGAACAATTCTCTGTGCCAGACCCTCCAACATGACCCAATCCATCAGGTACAAAATAATCTGCTCCTGAGCTTCCATCTGTCACTTACCTGCTTTGAAATAAAATTTTTGTCTTTAACATAAGGTGGTTACCATAGTAACTGTCTATGCACAGATGGTCTCCATAGAAAATTGTTTGAAGCTCAGGACCAGAGTATTTTGTACCTGGTAGAATAGGTTATATTGGAGGGTCTGATGTGTTATATTGTAGCGTGTACAAATATATGGACACAATGCTAACTAGAATAGAACCCATTTCACAAAGCAACTGACTGATATTTAAGAGGCTAATAAGGAAAGGGTGGATTAAAGTAACTCATTTACAGGACATACTGTTACTGCAAATGGGTTAAATCCAACCTTGAATTACCTAATTTTTCATAATTTGAAATAAACTGATAAATTGATATAGGCCATGTCTTGGTCCAGCATCATCATGACGGTCAGATATGATGGCTATGAACTAGATCCAGTCTCTTTCATTACGTCCGATTTTAAATTTCAAGTGTAATATGCACATGTCCGTGACATATGATGCGAACGTATCTCATTGTGGATGCAAGGGAACATCTGCAAACAAATCCTTGCACATTGGGCTGGGGTCGACATGCAGATGATGCACAATGGGTGGCTTTATGTACTTCTACATGGATCTGCCCTCAGACAGAAGTAGATCCGTTTGGAGCTCTTATGGTAGACTTATGCATATGATGTCCACACAGGAGAGGAGATTAGCATGGGTTCCCCTGCCCCTCCCTTGTGGACTATCAAACCTCTCTGCATACAGAACAAATATGGAGGACTTGATCCAGTCCTATATGAGTAGCATTTAACTTCGGGGATGTTTCTTATACTTTGTGTTTACAGCCCAGGTACATCAAATTTTATTAATTTAACTCAATTAAATTAATTTAGTATTTATTTTATGAATGACTATATATTTTACATAAAAGAAAATGCTCGTGTGAAGCATAACCAAATCTTTCCTGTACATAACAGTCAGTGAGTGAGCTTATGCAAGAAACCGCACTTGCATAGATTCAAGGCTAAATTCTGCAGAATTTCCTAGGTGGACCCAACAAGATGGAGTGGATGATGAAGGCAGCATTACTCGATGGAAGTAAGTTTTAATACGCAGGGAGGTAATGGAGCATAGATTGAAGCATGTGAGCGTTAAGTTTAGGCTGTGGGGAGGAAATGGAGTGTTGAAGGGGGGATAGGTTTAGGCTGTGGGTAGGGGTGGATTAGAGAAATGGAAGGTTAGAGTTAGTCTGTGCAGAGGAGTTGTAGCATAGTAGGGGAAGGTTAGGTGTAGGCTATGGGGAGGTGATGTATTGAAGAAGGGAAGGGTTAGGTTTAAGCTGTAGCGAGGGGATGGAGAGGAGAAGGGGAAGAATTCGGTTAGGCTTCAGGGAGGAGTGAGCATAGTATGGGAAGGTAAGGTTTAGGCTACGTAGAAGTCATAAGCTAGAGTTAAGCTTCAGGGAGGAGAGGGTTCGAGTGGGAATTAAGATAAGGATTGGGGAAAATTTTACTTATCCACACAAGAATTTTAACATTCTTCCCTATGTGTCTTCCCTATTGGGACCACTTTTTTCCTCCTAGCAGTTTCCTCAGCATTTGGTTGCCGGTAAAGGTCCTGTTGGAGTTTTAGGCCATTTACACTGGCAAACAACACCCCAACTGTTTCTAGCATAGTCAAACTTCATTATTGCCATGCCCAGTGGTCATTCTGGGTAGATCGTAAAATATTGACATATATATCAGTTTATGTAAATATCTGTAAAGTGCTTTGTACATTTGTGGCACTTCATACATAAGAGCATAAAATATATATGATCCCTTATTTAATCTTATCCCCCAAGCCTCTATACCATTTTCTTCCTGAGCTAATCTAGCTCTGCTGTGCTCACGTTGTAAATCGTTTTTATTTTGCATCTCCAGAAATAGTCTAAAGCAGTTGTTGGGAAAATACTTGTGTTTACAGACTGCCCAGGCACCAAAATGGTTAATGTACGGCCGTCCTGTTATACAGAAAATAATTGCTTTGGGTGCAAATTTTGTTCTGATATTGTATGTTTAAATAGAAAAAGTATGTAAATCAGCACAGCTCTGCTCTATCTATAATTCACGAGATAATGCAAGAAAGCTTTTCACAAAAGCTTTTTCTAAGCAGCAGAAAAATCCAGCAAAGTATTCTGAGAGAGGACAAAAAATCCACTTACTGACTACCATCAATTCTTAATTTTAGTACCAGGAAAAATAGATGGAAAGTAAGATTGATTTGAGTGAACAAAAAAAAAAAAAAAGAGAGAGAGAGAAATAGAATGAGTTTTCTTCATTTCATATTTCACCACAGAATTACATATTTCTAAATTGCCATTTATAAGCTGGGAATTGATTTTATTTTCTCGCAGGACAAAGCAAGAAGTAGGAGAAATTGGATGCTTTTTCTTTTGCGCCATTAGAAATATAGAAATATCTTACTTGTCCTGTCTTATGCACCCAGAGATACGATGGGTGCAATTAGATTGTTTTCTCTTCAGAATCAGATTGTGCCATTACAGTAACACTCAAAGCAGCTGCCACGTTATGCCTTCTGCTGTTTCACAGTTTTTGACAACTGTTTTTGCGTGTCACAAAATGATAGTAATATATGTGAGACAGGTATTTAAGTATTCTTAGTGTCCCAACCTTTACCTGCTTTCATCAGTGGTGTTTAATACAGGGTGACGACTCTTTCGTTTCTTCTTCTTTTCAGAAGGGAGGAAAAGACAACATAGGGATGTCACACAAGCCTATCCTAGTAATGATGGAAGCCACGCAATGCTTGTGCGGATGGTGAATTCAATCACTGCTATCAAATTCAAATCTCTGAGATTTGCCTTTGAAGTAATGCCCGAATAATACCCAGTTCACACAGGGTATTACACAGTCAGTTCATTCAATTCCCCGGGCTGTGTCTCCCACCTCTATTACCCAGAACATAAGCAGGGTATTACCCAGCTGCATTCCGGGTACTTGCAATTGTGAACGCATCCTGTCCGGGTAAAACTATCTGGGCAGCAGGTATAATTGCATAAACAGCTGTGACAGTTTCTTACCGTCACAACATGTGCACTGCCGGCAGCCGGCTGAGCGGTCTTCAGTTGGCTGCTGTGTGAGTGCCGGCTTGTAAGCGCTACAGCACGTGAGAAGACAAATATTTGAATAAAACGTTTGCTGTATGATCTGAAGCACAACACAGCAGTGCTGTGCTTTGCTATATACAGCACCCGTTATATTTTATTATTTATCTTGTCATGCGGTGCAGCAGGAGCAGTGTAGACATTGTCCATGCGACTATGTATACACCAGTTAGAACATGTAAAAAAAAATGTTAAATAAAAAAAAAAATTTGTGCATAATTTATTGTTTTGCATTGCTTTTATTATGAAAATTATTTAAATCATTTGGTAATTATTAATGTTATTATTTTTTTGTTATTTTTTTATATTATTTTTATTCTTTTTTAATAAATTTTTTATTCTTTCTTTTTGTACATTATTATCGTTTTCTTTTTAAACTTTTTGTTTTATGTATTTCTTTAACATTTTTTCTTACATCTCTTGCTTTAATACTTTTATTATTTTTTTATTTTATTTTTTCTTCATTTTATCTTCATTTCTGATGTTTCACCTAACTACGCTGGTTTGGTGTGAACAGTGTTGACCAGGGTAATTTGCGAAGTACCAGGGTAATTCAGCAGTGTGAACAGGGTTAATGACCAGGGTAATTCATAGTCCCAACAAACTACCCTGGTAGTAATAGACTGAACTACCAGGGTAGTCAATGTAAACAGGGTATAACTCTAATCTACCCTACAATCACACCATTTTCCCCACATTACATATTATACCCCACGGTCACACTACTCTCCCCACATTACATATTATACTCACAGTCAAACCACTCTCCCCGTTTTACATATTATACACACACAGTCACACCACACTCCCCACATTACATATTATACCCCACAGTCACACCACCCTCTCCATATTACATATTATACCCCCACAGTCATACCACTCTCTCTGCATTACATATTATACACCCAGTCACACCACTCTCCCCACATTATATATTATATCCTCACAGTCACACCATTCCCCCCACATTACATATTATAGTTTCACAGGCACACCATTTTCCCCACATTACATAGTATTCATTCCAAAGAAACACCACCTTCCCCCCATTATATATTATACCCTCATTGTCTCTCACCACATTGGACCAGATCCAGAATTGAAAGTAAGAGATCAAAGCTCACACACAGGTCTGGATTCGGTCCTCTCTCTCTGTATGCACAGAATAACATTCATTTTACCTTCCCTGCAATTCATCATGGATTTACCCAGGTGTAACTTTACACATAGGCAAACGCAGAGGGGATTTCTAGTTGCCCAGAAACCCCCCTTATCTAGCTGTATTATATGTGGATTATATTAAGTATTAGGAGCTGGCACACTGTATAAAGTAAATTAAATATCTTAGATGGCCTTTTACAATGTTTGCTGCATATCAAGATTTAGGAGTGACATGCAATATATATCAGTATTGTATGCTCCTTCACAGTATACAAATAAACACAATATGTACTTATTATATATGGAGCTGGGAATGGAGTACTATAAGTATTAAGGGAGTAAGGCTATATCACATATTGTTATATATGCCGGGTGTATTAATGGTTTGGATACTGTAAAAAACAGTATGACTACTATATACCCAAATATAAACCTGACTCCCAATATACCTAATATATACTTTATATATTGCACCATCTCCACAACACCATACATGCTTTAGAAACCACCCTTCCAAAATCCTGAATTTGCCACTGATATTTATATGAATATATATATATATATATATATATATATATATATATATATATATATATATATATATATATATATATATATATATATACATATAATATTATAAAATATTTGGAAACCCCCCTTCCAAAATCCTGCATTCACCCCTGTTACACTCTTACTTTCAAGTCTGGGTCTGGTTCATTTTGTATTATAACCCAAAAGTCATGCTACTCTCCCTACATTACACATTGTAACCTTTCTCACTGCATTTTCCCTAAATCTAACAATCTGAATTTGATTTCCGGACATAGAAATAGAAATGATGGCCTCGCTAACTATGCAATTTCAAAGCATTACATGTTATTCATATTGGTTAAAATGAATGTAGTTAGCAACAAAATGGGTAACATATCTAGAAATGTAAAATAGCGAATAAGAAGAGAAAACAAAGAAAGAAAGAGAATGTCTTTAAAACATATCAGATTGTTCAAATAAAAAAATATACCTATATGGAATGCTGTGGATTTTATAATGTTATTTATTATGAACACATTATGGAAATGTAGTAGGGGGAGAATTTGATTAATGTAGTAACTGATTTAACTAGGGGATATTTATCAAATTCTTCCTGTAATATACTTTTTATAAAGTGTTTATTTTAAATAACAATATAAACAGAGGGTTATGACACTATGAAGCGCTGGTAACACTCTAATCACNTACAGTCTTATAAAACAGTATTGTAATATGAATCTATTAGTCCAGTGACCTTATTCTTCCAGAGTCCAATATCAAACGAAATCTCTGATGTGCATATATCTTCATCCACTTCTTGGTTCCAATAAGTTATATGTTCCCCAAAAGAAGCAGAAATTCAATATAGTGAAGTGCTGTCAGGCACAATAATGAAAGACAACGGCGTACAGCCTACTCGCATTCCCCTCCTCTTGGGTTCAAGTGTATCAAGCAGATCACCTCTGGGTTGTACTTGGCTGCTGGCCTCTCACTCTGCTCCTTCAGCTTCAACCTCCCAACATAAGAATAGCAGACAATCGTGTAGACTGCTTGTTACAGCTTATATTACTTATATATCCACCGTATATCCGGGGACCTCAATGGTATTACTCACCGAGTAACCACTTGGAATATTGCTTATCGTCCACCGTATATCCGGGGACCTTACAGGAAGCCGTTAGAAACAGTGGTTTTATTCCAAAATAAAAAATTTACAGCCATAAAAATTATTATAAAAACAACATGTAAACGAGAGGTGAGATGGTTCCACCAATAAGCATACAAGTTCACCCCCGTATAAAGATGAAAAAGGTCTCTATAACCGGAGAGTGTATGTATGTCAAAAATGGAAACAGCGCTCACTTACTACCGACCCAGGTGGGTGCTATTCTTTTTGTATACCGGGAGACTGCTCTTCTGGTAGCTCAAAAGAGTCAGCAATTCTCAAGGGACCTGGGCAGAGGCAGTGATGTCAAGTCATTTGCTGCCTCAGTTCCCATTCTTTAATATGATGGGTGGGGCATAATGACATGAAGGCGGGGTTTTGGGCATGATTTATATAAACAATCCCACAAAAATCAGCAACCATGTACTATGGTAACCACCATAGGTCTTAAAGAGGAAAATAGTGTTTAATGTTAACTGGCAGCTGACTAAATTGTCCCTAGTGTATATGTAATTATGAAATCCAGGAGAGTGACAGTTGGAAGTTCAGGAGCAGAATATTATATACATGGTGGATCATATTGCAGGGTCTGGGAGGATAACCATTCAGGCTGGGGGCCTGCATTCTTTTTATGTAGCACTGTATTGCCAAAACAAAAAAAAAAGTCCTGCACCAGGTGATTACATGACTGGTGCCCCCAAAAAGCCCTGATATGTCTATGAAACAGTTACACATTCCACTACCTATCTAACTAAATGAACGGAATACTAAAAACTACCTCTTCTCATCAGATGGAAACGGCCGCCACCCACACAACCTTTTAGTTTCACTCTAGAAATATATAAATTCTTATTCCCTTCTCTTTGTTCCAAAACAAGAAATTACTTATTTTTAGAAAAGTATTTATTTTTATTTAGCTATTTCTCTACTGTCTCATTTTTAGAAAGCGGGCCCTGAAATGTCATCTATCTGCTTATACCAGAGAAAGGGCTCTGGCAAGTTTTTTTTGTAATCAGTTTCATTTATCAGAGAGAAACCTTTGATTGTCATGTGAATGTTGTAATTAGTATTCCTAAAATAAAAACAATGAAGCCTGCATACACATATTTTTTTTTTACATTTCACAGTTAGTTATTTCTTAATGCAATATGGTTATTATGCTTAAATTACCATTTTTTCCTAGATGATTCAGAAATCTTAAAATAAAATTGACAGCATTACATTAAGTTCTATATATAATTTAGTGTGCCATCTACAATCCTTAATACATAACCCAGAATTGCCTACTTTTAAAGAATCATTTTAGGGAGAAAAGTAAAAAGCCAAGGGGCAAGGGACGGGCTCAACAGCGCTAAGGGGTGGGCCCATCAACTCTTTTGACTTTTATTTCTGGAAATCATTTTTCAGCAGGTTTTGTGTGGAGGAGGGGTGCTCCAG
>JABWIB010001054.1:29064-53270 GCA_016617825.1 Platyplectrum ornatum
TTACTGATAATATACATTGCTTACATAGACATGGAAAACAAATAATTATTATATCCTCAGAACAGTTACAGTAGTGAAGAACAACAAATGAAAATATACTTCCTAGTCACAATAAGATATTAATACATAAGTAAAATGTAACTGAGAGCTCAAATCTGATTGGTTGCCATGGGCAACTTCCCCAAATTCGAATTTCACTGCAATCTCCCTGCTTAGTAAATATACCCCATAGGGGGTATATTTACTATGGTTTCCAGAGACATGTGACAAATTCAGATTGAGTATATTGCACTTGATCTGGACTAATTATGCCAGTTCGGCCAAACTAAGATATCATTCTGAACCCTTTAATGAGGAGTTATGGCATAAAATGTGCTGGATGGAGCACCTGAAGATGATCCTATGTTAGATCTTATGTGCCCTTTCCACCGCAAACTGGTTTCTGCTTCACCAAGTCTTTATACATTTATTGCATGTCAGGATTGATGACCAAAAGACCTACTTTTCCAAACTGAGCCAGGGCTTTCTTTTCTCTGAAGTAGCTATTACTTCCAACACCTACTAGCTTCCTTAGACAGAAAATTCACGAATACCTGCGGGTAACATTGAGAGGAGTGTGTCTAGGTGTTTGTGTCACTGGAATTATCAGTATTTCTTACTCTAAAACACATCATAATACAAGCCTAGCCAACTTTTCTAGGGCAGGGGCGGTCTTAGGTTTTGCGGAGACCTAGGTGAAAATTAGACCATGCTCTACAGAATGATGACAACAGTGTGACCTCTTGTGAACAGTGCTGCAGTTGTGCATAGCTGGTGGAGACCGGAGTAGAAGTGGGGACCTAGGCGGCCGTGTATGCCAACTGTGCCTCAAGGACTCCTGCCTCTCTGACATCAGGCTTTTTTGCCTCATATCCACAGGTGTTTTATTCATATTATTCAGCTTATATGTTGGTTGAGGGAATATGACTAGTAGATGAAGCCCCCTATACTTGCTCCATACACTACCTGATGGATACAAAGCTGGATACAAAGCTGGATACAAATCTGAACAGGCAAATCAATCTGTGTGAACTGCATAGTAATTTTCTCTATGGAAAATTTTCCCTATGGGATACATACCTTTGCACCTCCACTTCCAATCCAGTGTTTAATGTTAATTGGCAGCTGACTAAATTGTCCCTAGTCTATATGTAATTGAACCTACAGTATATATGAATTTCCTTAGAATGGAAGCCTGCGGGCAGGGCCCTCTTCCCCACCAATTCTGTCTGATACAAATGGTAAAGAGTTACGTAATATGCTGGCGCTATATAAATATCTGGTAATAAATAAATAAATAAATAATGTGTGTGCGCGTATAGCTGGGAGTATGTATAAAGTGGTGGCTGAGACAATAAAAACAAGAAATTTTTAAAAGACAACAAAACAATCCATCAAAAATCAATATATATATATATATATATATATATATATATATATATATATTTACCATTTCACAGAATTCTGTTTTATTCAAGGGTTTACTTATAAAGTACTATTTTGTGAAACCTAAAAGCAAAAACTACATTAAATTTGCTGGGTACTCCAAGCTTTCTGCCATGCACAAAACAGGCCAACCAGATATTAGTAAACACGGTACTTCATCATCCGTTGTCCTTCTTGTTTTGTTTGAATGATATGTTGCTTTTGTGCTCATAGAAAGTACAATAATAGCAGCATCTCTCTATTATTAAAGCCTCTTACGGCAGCATGAAATATAAACAAATGCTTTTCATTGCTCTTATTTACTCTTCCCTTTTTTCCTAAAATAACAGATCACTAGATTCAAAGAAGAATGGTGCATAAGTGTTGTATGAGTAATGCAGGCTTCATCACTCTATTTAAAGTATTCATTCATATTCTCATGTCCTGTTCCCTAAAAAAAAACTAGTTTGGTATTTTGTACCTGTGTTCACAATAAACTGAGCAGGTTACCATGACATTATATTCATTGAGAATTTTATTGCCCACTTTGTACATCCAAATTTTATCATGCATTTCAATAAAGTAATGTTAAACCTCAATAAGCCAGATCCTGATTTAATAATATTTTTCTGTAGGAGCATGATTTTCTTGTCCTAAGTTAGAATCATATCTTCTTCACACTCTTACTGGGTACACACGTTAGAAAATGGACCAGTAACATGTCCAGAGCCTTAGATTAAAGCTATACATTCATCTCTATGTAGATGGATTTCATATGGAAAAGACCCTCAGCCAACAGATATTGTACAATTAAAGTCCACCCCTCGACTTATTAGTTGGTAAATCCACAGGTGTCTGTGCATATGTAGTATTAATGCACTGATGATGTCTGCAAATGGCAAGAGAGGACTACCAATACTTATTAAATGAGAATTAGGCCCAACATGTATGTATGTAAAGTAGTAAATAAGAGGGTGGATTTTCTAAAAAGATGCGTAACTGACAGCATAAAGACAATTTCATATGTTTTGTATTGTCTACCTGAAATTGCAATAATCTAAAAATTTGTACAGTACAATTGAGAATGAGGGAGCCCCTTTTATAAGGGCAAAAGACATGTAAGTGTAACAAAACCATGCTACATACCTCCCAACTGTCCCTTCCAGAGCCTTCCAGTTTGTTCCGACAAATGAGAAAACTGGTAGGCATTCTGGTTTCTATATTAAAAGTTACATTTTTCACTGACCGATGCAAAAGGGTGGGCTTGGGTGGAGTCTGGACTGGGCTTGGACGAGATGGTGACAGGACTTATTTGTCCCTTTTTTGGCCCCCTAAATGTTGGGAAGTATGATGTTGGGGGTGAGTGTGCATACCAACTTTAATTATTATGCATACAGGGAAAGTATTTATTTTAGCACATAGAATTTACATACTGCATAGTTTTATTAGTTGTGTAAAAAAATGGTGTAAATTACAGTTGAGCCAGCAAACTTCACCTAGGAATTCCAATTCTGCTTTCACATTCTGGGTTTTTATATTTGCTGCCATTAAAGTATTCTTTAATTTTCTTTCAAAAAAACAAAACATTTTTATGGGTACACCAAGTAATACAAGTTAACTCATTCCATACAATAAATAATACACAGTAATCACAACATGGCTTCAATCCTCAGAAATGTTACACGACAGTATAAAAGTAATTCTATACAAAAAGCGTTTATACAGTAATGACACTTATTGACTTACTCACAACTTACTCACGAGTGGGTAAAACCATGTTGAATTGTAGGGGAGGTTAAATGAATGTCAGTGTTTGCATGCAGGGAGAATTTTTTATTTTTGCATTTTTCACACAGATATTGACCAGCGTTACTGTCATTAGACTTGGGCTATTCAACATAATTTCTCATATATTCTAATATATTTTGCAACTAATGAAATGTAACTTCCCTGCAATTCAACATGGTTTTGCTCTCTTGTGAGCAAGTTGTAAGTAAGTCAATAGCATGTCTTGATCTAGTCCAATGAGATTATTAGAAAGATCTCTGTTAACAATCTGCAGCTGCATGAGGTCTCTGTTGGTAAATAATCCCAGAAGCCTTTGCTGCATTATTATGCTGCAATTACATACTCATCCACCTGGTGGCTCTATACTGAATTATCAATGGGAATCGTTGCCCGGAAAATCCTGTGTCAGTATACACTTAGGTTTTTCTGCAGACATTGGACAATGTTGATCAGAAATACTAGCTATGAAATAAAACAACCACAGATTTTCTGAAATGATCCTGCAGAATGTTGAACATGACAATCGTTCTCATGTGTACCCAGCATTACTCTAAAACTCTACATCAACCCAGGAGTCTGCTGTGTTTAAACCCTGAAGAGGTAATAAATACCTGATTTAGAAACTGGTGGCAAGGTTTTTTCACTGCATTTGCTAGGTAATCAATGTAAAGTATGTTATGGTCAAGCGGAGGAATTAATTAACATTTAACAACGCCTGAACAATTGACTGTTCTGTTTGTTTGAAAATAAACAAATCACCTGAAGACTTGTGAAGAAATACAGACAATAGAAACATTATTTCAAGATATACTGACTAAAGTCAATACTTTGAAGTAAATGAAATCAATATGTAACATTGATTTCTGGATTTCCAAATGGTGACATAAACAACCTACTCAGGAGCTCAATAAATTGTTTATTTTCTAATGGATTATGTTATTCCTTAAAGCCATAGGCCAGAAAAGGTGGCAGTTTGTAAACTAGGAGAATTATTATTTTATGTTGGAGTGCCATTCCCTGCATTTCAGTTTTGTTATTGTGTCATTATTTTCAATACATACATCTTTTTCCACAATTTTACACCTTTTTGTGACCACTCTCCATTACTCTCAACATCCTAGCTCTTTTCAAACAAATGAGTACCTTGAAATGCCACCATCTTCTGCCAATGTGCTCCTGTCCTCATTAAAACGTAATGCTTAATATTTGAACACTGGCTTATTTTTTTTTTTTAAACTGATCGGATGCCGTCATCTATCTCCTAAAATGCAATAACCATTAACATAGGACTATTGTGGTTCTGCAAGTGGTGGGAATGGAAGCACTTGGAAAATATGACTATAAGGTAGCACTTTTTTCTTCATGATGAATGTAAATATGGCTAAGCACTTTATTTTGGATTTAGAGCATATCATCTTAAAGATGAGTCATCAGTCATCCGAAGTACATATTTTACATCGTTCATGAAGCTGCTTTATGAGCAAACATATTAATGTGCTCTTTTAGGCACAGTGCTTGAAATTTAAAGGCATATTATCTATGGCCATTAGTACCTTGAACTAAGAGCAGTTATATTTAAAAGCTCTGCGATATAATGGACTGGAAATCTACTTACCGTATTGTAATTAAGATTGTGGTTTATCTTAGTGCATCACAATCAGGGTTTTTTTCTTTTGTCTCTGATATTATGGATATACTGTGACATGTAAAATAGAAATTGTATACTTTATATAATTAAGTCAAAACATATAAAGTCACTGAACTCAGGAAACAATGCCTGTCTAAATTATCTGTGTCATGATTTGTTTGGCCAACTTGACCAATAAGGAATTTTAAGTTATAAAGCCCATTGCAATGATTTAAGCCACATAACTGCATTCCTTGGCTAATGTTATAGTAATAAAGGTTTTCATTGACATGTTTTAATTGGATTTCAATGAAAATGGATTCCTAATCTCTGGCCTGCGCTGGGAGGTTTGCTGCTGCATAGCTATATAGTAGCAGAAGTTCCCAGGTGAGGCCTGTTGATCATCTCAGCCTCTATTTCATCCCTCCAGCCCTGCTCCAGACTCTCTGGACTCTTCTAATGTGATTATTCTGACTCAATAAAAAGGCTGTAAGTGTAAGGCTTCAGAGGCTGTCACTCTGTGTGTGTCTGTATTAAACCTGTACACACCACACCAAGAAACTTTGTCAAACAGTGTCAACTCAGCTGAAGAGGCATGTGTGAAGAATCCAGGAGAAAGTCTGATTTCTAACAGAAATTCTTGTATTTATGCACAAAACAGCAGGTGAAAAGTTGATGCTTTTGCCAAGCGTAACAGAAACCAACTAGAAACTAAAATGGCAGACAGACAATGTGCCATAAGGAGGAGGTAGGGAGGAGTTATACAAGAGAGCCTTGCTACAGGGAAGCAGAAGGGACAAAATGCATAGCTTTGCAATATTACCAGTACAGAAACATTATATGAACAGTATATGAAATACAATATACATGGGACATGACAGTGATGCTCATGTGTTACCTAGCAACTCCTGAACTTACTTACCATCTATTGCCAGTTCCTGCCCTCCGCATCATCAAGTTCATATGTCCTGTTTTCAGACCCTAAACTCCCCACAATTGACTTAGCGGGACAAACTGGTAGGCAGACGGGACAGCAAGACAGTCTCGCAAAAGCTGGACTTTCCCACTAAAATTGGGACAATTGGGAGGTATGTATGTGTCAAGGTCGCCACCGATGGTCCAGGCAAGGTGTTTACCTGGTATTCTTCCTCGTCATTCACTCTTATGCCCCTGTACTCTTATGCCCCTGTGAGGCAGGTGGGACAGAGACCCCCAATGGATAAAGAATCGCTTATATATTCCTATTTTTATATAGTCTCCTAATAACAATACTTGTATTATTAGTATGAGTATTATTAGTATTAACTTACTTAGTAAAACAGAAAAGGTTAAATTGTATTCACAATCCTTTAACATAAAACTCTATAATTACAAGGAAAATAGTACATTCTATGCAACAGCAAAAGTTCACCAGACTCTGGTTTACTGCCATATAAATGCTTTTATATAAACACCCGAATTGTGGTTGTTGTTTTCCACTTTGGTATTTTTCACAAACAGAATATCTTTGTGTCCCTTCTGTGTAGGCACAATGGCATCACACAATGTTATCATTATTATGAATACAGGTGTACACTTTCAGTATGGCAGTCTTACTTCCCATTCATAGTCTATCCAACAGTCAGTCTAGACAAGGTTTTCTGTCCAACTCTACAATAATATACTTCGTTGGAATGCTACAATGCCAGTCACTATCTTACACTTGCGCCATTTTCTCAGACACTTCAGAACCGCTACTATGGTTACCTCTAGTCATTTCAAAAAGATGGCGGTTATTCCTTGATCCAAGGTGTCGGGGACAGTTCAAGTTAGGCAGTTAACGCGTCTTTATAGGTCTGAAACTACTCCCTGCTCCCTTAGTTAACCAGTGTGAGTGATAATGTATGTGCCAGTGTACACCTGATAACCTGCTCTCTGGTGCTCCGGTACTGCTGTGGGTTGGATACACTGCGTTCCTCAGGATCACAATCAGGTCCTCAAATGGAGTCCTCACACCGTCTCTCCGGTATCACTCTTGATGCACATGGTAGTAAACTACCATGGTAGTAAACTTTTGTCTGGATGCTGTACCACTGGACTTTCTCTCAGGTCACAGAAATCAGTAGGGTCCTGCTCTTAATCCTCCATCAGCTTCACCCCAGCTCAGCTCTGCACACGTTACTTCCAACTGTCACACCACTCTTGAAGCTTCTCTCCCTTCAGCCAATCAGAGACTTGAGGGGTCAAAGACAACTCAGCACCCCTTTGGTGTATGTACATATACATATACAAGTATATATACATATAGTATAATCACAATAAATAAACAAATAATGCTGATACCCCTGGGGTATCACATATGCATCATATTCTGTTCCTGTTACCAGTTACATATCTTCACTGTGTTCCGGTTATACCTAAGTCCAATATTAATCATGTACCGACTTCCTCTATTGGTCCAAAAGCTGTTAACTGTTCAGTGACCTGCCGAGGATGGCAGCCAAGTCCGCCCCCACCTTCAAGGGCACCAATGAATACCTGCCCACAGTTTAGATTCCACTGTCAATGCAGCAGTCTTGTATTCATCAGTCAGATCCTTGTGAATTTCAAAGCAATTATGACTGGAATATGGTGTAACTTTAATTGGCTTATATATAAACTGTCTGAATCTAAGTTATTCATTGCCAGTATTGTCTTCTACTGTACAAATAAATCTACTGTACAAATCTACTGTACAAGGGTCACCTTCATATTATGACTGAGCTACAAATAAATTTAATATGAAGGGTTTTATTCTAACCAAGAATAGGTGAAGCAGAGATGTTCTTTGACATAACATTTTTAAGCTATCAAAAAATCTACTGCTATGGTTGTAAATATGTCACTTATAAAGCTGAACGAATAATGCAAAGAGCTTATATGCTTTCACATGCTCCTTTGATGTGATGTGCTTTGGTCTAGGTAAGGCATTGGAAGAAGGTCATTTCAGTTGATATCTTTAGATTTGGGATAGTAACTTAAGCTGGTCACACATGATTGTGGAATTGGCCATAAAATCATCTCATTTGTGTCAAAATTTAAAAAACAGCGATAAAACGCCACTTATAAGCTAGAGTATGATAATTGCATTTAATCGGTTTCCAGATCGATATTACGCTGGGCTCTGCAGAACACAATACATGTGGGACATCCAGCCGGCGGAGAAAGTGAGTATACGAGGGAGAGAGTTCTTTCTCCCCTCAGCTGAAGCCTCTACTGGAGCCTGGGTATGTACTGGGAAGAGAAAGTTGGTAGGAACTATTACTAGAATAATCATCGTTCTAGTGAATGGTGCTGAGAATGGGGCGGTTTTTCCCCTGGCACTATTCACCAATTACACTTGAACAATGATTTTTCTAGTGAGTGTCCGGCTTAACACTCCATCATTAAGTAGATTATGATGGAGACACATAGAACATCAATTTGAAGGAATACATTATTTACATCTTTTCATTATAAAATTCTTTAATACATAAAGCATCAATGAGTTTTAATGTCTTGGTGACTATATGTTATAACTGTATCCTACGTGAATTTGGTTAATTAAGACTTTGCCCCCTTTATTATTATACAACATGTAAATTGTCATTTGTTGCTTATCACTGTAACAACACATATTGGACTGAATTTAGCTCTCCGTGAACATGACATTCTGGCAACATCGGGAACCCTGCGCTACCAGCAAATTGCCCCAACCTCTGCACCCTGTGTGCAGAAGTCGGTCTGCAAATGGGAATTTAGAACCCTGTCAAAGTCTGATTGGATTGCGCACCTTCGCAGTACGCATTGGTTGCGTGTTTACGCAGGGTTCATCGCAATGCGCCCTTGCGCATTTCATAGAGTATTTTTGCATGTTCAGTATAGCGGTTAATTCTGTGTGATTGTTAGAGTGCATTGCAGGTTTATATTTTGGTTTAAATGGGTATTTAACTTGTTAAGTAAAAATACGGACTTAACAACCCGAGCAGAGCAAAAGGCATAGCATGTCTATAGCTGCTGGCCAGCAGGGGAAGGTTAGGGTCAGGCAGCAGAGAAGGGTAGGTTAGGGTTAGCATGTGAGGAGGGAAATCTCTGGATTAAGGCAGCTGGGAGGGGAATGTTTGGGTTAGGATTTGGGGAGGGTTGGTGTTAGGCTACGGTCAATAGGTTAGGGTAATGGAAGTTAGGGAGAGGATTAGGGTAGAAATTAACATGGGGTTAAAAAAACGTGCCTGACAATGTTGCGGGTGTTGTGAAACTTCCCCTGTCAGTGAGCATTCTGTTGAAAAGGGACTCTTTTATAAAAGAAGCTCTCAGATGCTCAGTTGTTTGCGGTCAGCAGTCATAGAGTGCCAACCTCTGACAGCTTGCTTTAAGATAAGGGAAGCAGCTGCCACAAGCCCACCTCTCTTCCAGACCCCATAGCAGATATACTCACTGCACTCCCTATAGTTACACCCATATGTAACCGGTGTTGCTGAATTTTAGGCATAAATGAATTTAACATCATCAAGGTTTTATGTTAAATTTCCTATCCAACTGGCTTAAAGCCATAGAATAGGCATCCAGAGAGGACCTGTTTGTCTGCATAGAGCTGTGTTCACATGATGATAATTGATGAAAACGAAGTCAACGTTCAACAAATGTTATTTGTCTGATCTTAAACTGTGAATAAATTTTACAAAGTCTTAATTGACACTTTGGCTTTATATAACTAAATATATAGACCACTTTGAAGCCAAACAGCTTCAGAGGCTCAGCTGAATAATGAACACAATTGAAATCTTTAATAATTGGTCAAAACATAATTGCAAATTTCTCCTGAAGTAATATGGCAGAGTAATCATGTTTTCATTAATCTACAGGGAGTGCAGAGTAATATTGTTTTCATTAATCTCCAGGGAGTGCTATGGACTAAGTGCTCGACTCCTTCCGCATCTCTAAAATACATTTTTATCTATTGTGCTATGTTAAATGAACCTAAAAGCCAGCCAAGATAGTAATAATGCTAATAGATCTGTCTTTAAATGTATGTTTTAAATGTTAAACTTATAATTATTGCACAGGGCTTTTGTAATTTGCTGGCAGCAGCTCCAAAACTACAAACAAGCATTCTTGCCTTGGCTTGTCTTAAAGGGGAATGAAACTAATTTTTATAGACTGTTCCGCAATTTGCACGAAATCTAAGTTAATATGGCCCACTGGAATTTAATAAAATATATTGCTTAGCTGCCCTTGGATGAAGTTATATTTATGTCTCTGGAGCAACCAGAATGTTGACCCCTGCACAGAAACTTCTCACCTCTGACTGTATATGAATATGAAACTTGTTGCCACAAATATTAAAGGATACCCGTAGAAACTAAGTAACCGCTTAGATGCAGCACACAGGAGTATTATTAAATATCGAGATCTCAAATTGCTGAGATAAGGTAGAAACATATAGTAAGCTGAATAGCAGACATACAAAAAGAAACAATTGTCCAAAAAATACAGAAAAATCTCTTAAAAACCAGCATTTTAGACCATAATATGCTGCAATCATATACACAATCCAGACTGAAGGACACCCTAAGCTTGAGGTATTCTCTACCCCTAGTAAATTCACTAGTGGCTTCACAGCTGACTCTTCAACATTCCGAGCTGTATCTTTCAGTGCTGCTAGTGAGTCTTCTTGGTTCTCAGTTCAGAGCTTTAGTTCTGTCTAGGTAAGTTTTTACATGATAAGTCTTAATGGAAAAGAGGATCCTTGTGCACATAGAATTCTCCAAATCCCTCCATGTAAATTCGTCCATAGCGTTTGTCAGCAATTGTTGGCGCATGTTTTGCTTTTTTTGCAGATTACATGAATATTGCCAGTTTATCTACTGGAATCTTAGAGGCTACAATTCCTTTATATCCCATGGGTCTTATCATGATCTGAAATGTAATTAATTCACTTGTTAATGGATGAAAGTGTTTTGAACAGAGGGTATGTTCTGCATACTAGGTTTGAAAACTATTCCTTTTCGGTACTGTGCAAGTGCCACAGCACCAAGATGGATCTGAATGTTCTGGATTCAGAATTCCATCTTATAAAATCCAGACAGCAGGATGGAGCAAGCCACATGCATATGTGATGCACATGGTAAACAAGGAAGCACATCATTTTACAGTAAGCTTGGCATACATTATGCCCTTATTATTATTACTGATTATTTATTAGGCGCCACAAGGTGTCCGCATCGCAGTACAAAGCGGAATACATATATGGCCCAAATGGTCCAGACAGGGGATCCAAATTACAACCTTAGCACAGTGAGGCATAAGTGCTGAACTTATGTATTATCCTGCATTGTGTATATGACCCTTCCATGTGCGGACATTATAGGGTGTGCACGTGGATGATTCGTATGTGAAAGGGGAGAGCAGGGGTTGTGCGCTTATAGGATCACTAAGCCTAGACTAACATAAAAAACATAACACCTTCCTCCACTCGCCTCCTGAATAATATGCAGCGAGATTTATAATCCATTTACATAATGCTACTCTACAATAGGAGCACTGTATGCAATGATGGCTTTTTAACTGCAAATTCATGAGAAAAGTAATTCCTAAATGCATTTTTCATTAATGCCTCTTTTTTTTTTATTCCACCATCACTGTCTATTTAACATTAACATTTTAGAATGATGTACCTAACACCATGAACATCATGATCATAAATGTCAGACTTAAGCCCGGTGTTGATTTCAGCTTTAGAATACATGTGCTCTTCCCTTTATTATACTCAGGCAAGAATGGATGACCACTAAAATAAATTATACATTTTGGAATAAGTAATTAAAAAAGTTAAATATAGCTGTTTATTGCCATTGTGCAAAACACATTTTTATAATTAAAAAACGTGTAAAATAGGTTGTGTTCTGTGCTGTTGTATTTCATTTTGATTGCCCTTTAACAGAGTATCAGTCTAGGTCTATGAGCTATCCGATTGATTTTTTGTTTTTGTTTTTTTTATTAAATTACATACAAGATATGGATTCCAGACTGGAACAAAGTTTAGTCAAGACTACATCATTTTAAACAATTAAGGTGTTATGTGTATTGGGATTTAAAATGACATTTTTACACCTCAATAAGTAGTCAGTGATACAATATTTTTTTCTATTGAAAACTGTATAAGTAAAAGTAAACAATAAACGAATAGTGCCCTCTGACCGTCCCATCAGGTATCTGGTTGGTTTTGATCGCTTGATCGGTGGCTATAGCTCAGGTCCTGCCATCTGATGATGTCCTTTCAACATTAAATGAAATGGTTGAAAAATGAGTTTGGATCAGTTTAACCATTTTAATTGCACTCTTTCTATTTTCTCAATATTTTTTTTATGATATGTGTGAAACAGTAGACAGCATGGAACCATATTCCTGTAGCACATTCTACTGTTATTAGTCTGTGAAATGTACAATAATTAATGCACGCAGCTTGTATACTGTAGGCTGAACATTGCTCCTAACAACAAGGAAAATCCTTATTAAAAGCCTATTAGCACTATTTATCACATCTGTCAGTGACTCTGCATGAATATAGGAGGCAATGATCTCAGATTTTCCTTATGCATTTGGATAAATTAGAAATTGATTTTATTGTCTGTAGATCTTCTGAACAGCTGCTACAATTCCTATAATCTTATTCTTCTACTTTCGTTTGGCAGAAAAAGATGTACAAAACGTACACATATAGATTGTGTATACAAAGATATAACTCACTCTCTCCCGAGCAGGAGCCTCCAGGACGACATTAGGTATGCCGTGAAATTTGTCATACCTAACCTTTTTTTTATTATCTTTCATTACTCTACTCCTGCCAATTGCCACACCAACAGGACAAAATGTATGACCCGGATATTTTTTGGAGTATATGTACAAATAAAACCCTATCAAGATCAAAACTATATTTGAAGCAGATATTATATGGCATGCAATGCATAGCCAGCATATGACCTGTCATATGCTGTACATTTAATATGCTGCATGTCATTCTATCCTGGTTCTTGGACACATTATACTCTTCATGCCACACACACACATATCCAGGGTTGCCGACTTGCGGTCTCTAATTCACGGGAGAAGCAAAGAGCCTATATGTAAAATGAAATGTAAAATATGTAAAATCTTATTGGTTGCTAAAATCTTCTCTTGAGTGATGGTGTGGACAGGCTTAAACAGCAGGCACAATAAACACCAGACACAAGAAGAAAGACCAAGATAGGAATGGGTTTATTATTCTGTATAAAGCAAAAATAAGTATCAATACATCTGGGAAGTTCAAAGACAAAGAGTTCTAAAAAACGAATGCACACTATAAGCAAGACAAATATAAAGATAAACATAAACAACAAGAATTGCAGACAAACACGACTAAAGCAGCTAAAGACACAAGGTACATGGAGGAAGGTAAGAGGAGACCAGCAAACTGACATGCATCATGATATAGGTATCAGGATATAGGCTGCTGGCCAAGCCCTTTATTTTAATACTGTGTTTCCCCAATAATAAGTCCTACCCTGAAAAAATGCCCCACCCTAATTTTTTTTAAACTGTCCAAAAAAAGTTTTACCCTGAAAATAAGCCCTACCCCAAAATTAAGCCCTGGTGAATTCCCCAGGACTGGGGGTATGATGGGTATAAAAGCATGACTGTTTTTATAAATCTCTGTCAATGTTAATTAAAATAAAACCTACCCCAAAAATAAGCCCTATGGTGATTTTACAAAAAAAAAAAAAGACAGTGTCTTATTATCAGGGAAACACGGTATTATGCACTTATTTTCTTACTATTGTAACTTCTGTCGTTATTTAAATATTTGCCTATATATGGAAGAATCTTCCCAAGTTTTTAATGTCTACCAATGAAGCAGAGTAATTCTGTTTACATAACGTGTATAAATAATATAACCAGTGTTTGCCAAGACTGCACCTATAAATCAACTAACTTTTATTTTTGTTATTTTTTTTATAGTTTTTTTTATTATTTGTTGCAGGATAGGTTCTAGGGTAGAACCACCCAAATAAGTGATTGTGCATCTCATATATATTAATCCTTCTATGTATCAGGAACACAGAGTAACAAATGATGACCGGCCACCTGGACAGAGTGGGGTAGTTCTGTATAAAGATCCTGTCCAAGGGCAGATCAAGATTATTTCCATGATCTAATGGCACACCATAGTTCAAGATTGCTGAACAGGGAATAACAAGTGCACATATTATAAAACTTGACTATTCATTTTACCTACCCTGCAATTCAACATGGTTTTGCCCATCCTTAAATAAGGTGAGTAAGTCAATAGTGTATAAAGACTGAATCTGGTCCACTCGCCGGATTCTAGCCTGCTATGGCACTGGGTAGAGCAGAGCCTGGCATCACTTCTTAACATAGAAACTTTACAGTGACTTGATCTGGTGATCACTTGAAGGTAGTGGAAGCAGTAGATGCCCATGGCATCCATATCAATTTCAACCCTTCAATATATAGAGATAACTTAATTTATTGAGCCCTGTATTATGTAATCCTGGAATGGAAGTTTATTGCCCTGTAATACTGGGCATTTAAATCATGGGCATAACCATGAGAACTATGTGATATAACTCAATATAAACATGAACATATTTTATTTAAACTCTTTCCAGCCCTCATCACGTATACACAGACCACAGACAGGTCCCATCTTTTTGCTATGGAGACTGAACCATTCAACCTTGCACAATGCACCGTAGTAAGCACCCACCATGTAATGCACATAGAACACTATTAGCTACTACTCCATGTAGCAAACAGAAAACACTTTTTTAATTGTTTTTTGTTATGATATAGTGTGGGAGTGGGAATATTTTTAATGAATTTGCATTTGACCTTAGGAAAAATAGTTGAAAATATTGGAGAAGAAAGAAGCTTACTGTAGCTTTGGTGCATTCACTTCCTATGTAATTAAAAAACATTAAACTTTATTCATATTAATTATAAGAAACATATTTTAACAGCATAAAATGGTGAAATTTTTAAAACGTGAAATAGTGAACATTGAAATGAGTGTATTAAAAATAAACGACCAGGCTGTTAAAATATGTTATTTCTCTGTTTAATTACTTTTTTTTCCTTTATTTGTTCTAAACTATTTTACATTTAATTAAGTGAATTTATTTTATAATTTATAAATGACATATAAAAAACAACCGCACCAGAATGAACCACTGATAAACATATCATATAGACCGGAGTATCATTTTACCCGAATATAAGCTGAGGCACCTAATATCACCTTTAAAAAATGGGATAACTTATTGACTCGAGTATAAGCCTCCCCCCCAGTTTGTCGGTCACCCCTGTGAAACGTTCATTTCACTCATGTCATTGATGGATCATTGCCCCCAGAGGACTGCATTGTCACTGGTCTCAGCTCCTATAGATCTTCCCCTATATGTCTCTATTGTCCCCCTGTTTCCTTCATGTGCAAGGTTAATATAAGGCATATAAGGCAATGTAAAGCTCCTGTGCCATGCTGTAACCCATACAGCACACTATCACGCATGTATCACCTCTGTGGGATAATTGTGGTGAGTGAGTGGTATGCTGCTGCCAGTGTCACGCTCTGTGGACTGATAACTGTAACACAGACATAGCAGCGGGCTCACATCCCTGCATCATCCAGGACAATGACTTGAGTATAAGCCAAGGGAGGAATTTCATCACAAAAAATTTGCTGAAAAACTAGGCGTGTACTCGAGTATTTATGGTAATTTAAAAAATATGTAATATAATACAAAAATAAAGAGTTAAAGAACATACAGAGACAGGTATGTATTACTCTCACTCTTATGAGTCAAAACTCTGTTCACATAATATCGTCTTTAATTAATGTCATCTGTAAAATATTAAAAACAGAATTTTATAAGATCACCTGGGTATATTAAGGTATCAGTAGAAAGATTTACAATACATAATAAACAGAAGTACAGTTTTTTTTATTTAAAATCAAATTTGCACTATGCGTCTTTATTCCATTTGTCTCTTCCTTGGTCCAATTATTCTTCTGCAACTGTAAGTAAGTACTAAAGTGCTCCAGTTTGCATGGGAGATCCTTACTATACATTGACCTTGTGCATCTAAATCTTCCTTCCCAGAGAAATCTCCCTGTGAAAGCATATGGTTGCAGCAGTTCTATTCATGTCTGGATTGCCAGGATTGAGTGCCCTTTTGTTCTGGGCATATTTAGAGCAAAAATATGCAGAACTATGCTAGGTATATATGACTCATAGCATGGCCCAGTAACTGTTTCCCCCTTCATTATTCATTAGATATATAAAACATTGTTTCTTTGGCAGAACCCAGTAGTACATGATTTATCTTACCTTTTATTTTACAAACAGCAAAAACATTGTGACAAAGTACATCGCAAGCAGTGCAATACTAACATCCTTTACAACAGTGTAATACCTGGAAGTTTATTAGGTATATTTTTCAATTCCATAAAAAAAAGGAATTGTTACAAACGCAAACGTACATTTGTTTCCCTGCAAAAAGATGATACTTTATGGCAACAAAACTAACATTGTTTCAGCTTCAACTTGTAAAATGCTTCTGTTCTTCATTATGAATAACCAGCCGAATGAGTATTTTATATTGTAGGTGAAAGTGAAGAACAAATACATCATCTTGTGCTTCAATTTTAGGAAATAAACATTTTTGTAATATTTCTAATATTCAACACGGCATGTCAGAAAAGTGATACATAAAGAGGGATATTAGATTTTCTTCAGTAATATTCATGTACGCACCTGCAGCCAAATAATGCATATTTATTGCAATGTGTTCTCTAATAAGCTCCATAAATAACCTTGCTTTGTAAAACCACACATAAAAATGCATATGCATGTCCAAAATAATACTTATTGCTTATTTCAAAGTAATTACTTTACCATTTCTTATTCAGATCAGCAAATGTAGTTTTCTAAATGTAAATGTTAGATGTTCTAACTTAATGGAATATCCATAAAAAAAATATAATATACAATATAAAAATAATATATATATTTATATTGTGCTTGGTTAGGGTTTTGTTAGGTCACAGTGGATGTATAAAATCACAATCTCACACACATTAAGGCACATACAGACCAGTAAATATGCTTAAAGTGTGACTTCACTGTCATTTTGGTATATGATAAACTTTTCTTGGTGGTCTGCAAGCATCTTGCACTGGTCTTATACCATGATCCATGAGAGTGGGCTGACCAATGATTACTTTTAAATTTGGAATTGACCAGAGTCATCTCCAGTCAGTATGCTAGCTGTCGTTTGCTGCATAAGATAGAATATGGACACTGGCATGTTCAGTGATTGCTTGCTGGAAGGAAGGTGAAGGCATTCTGCCAGGCCAGTGTGACTCCGCTGTATATGTAGTGGAAAGCGATTGGCATTCCTAAAATTGCACCAGCCTAAAATGCAGGTAAGTCGCGCCCCTTCCACTAGTACGGGGTAGGCAGCCTGCGGTTCTCTAGATCAGCGTTTCCCAACCTTTTTTGGCCAAGGCACACTTGTCGCGGGGAAAAAAATTGCGAGGCACACCACCATTAGAAAATGTTAAAAAATTAACTCTGTGCCTATACTGACTATAATAAAGTAATTCTCTTGAATAGCCTTCTGCCCCCCCCTCCACACTCTCCCATGACAGCCTTCTGCCCCCCCTCTCCACACTCTCCCATGACAGCCTTCTGCCCCTCCCCTCCCCTCCACACTCACCCATGCTGTGCTGCCAGCGTCTCCTCTCTTCTCCTCACTCAGTGAGACACGGCAGCCGGAAGTGACGACAGGGGGCGCTCGCGAGCGCCTCTGACGTCACTTTCGGCTGCCGGCTCACTGTGAGTGAGGAGAGGAGACGCCGGCAGTCAATGGAAGTCCGCACATGGCGATCAGTAGATCGCCATGTGCGGTCTAGCCCTGGCCCCGGCGCCCCCAAGCCCCCTCTTGGTCCTCTAGCTGTACTCTTGGGGCCCACCGGAGGATTCTCCGGTGCTCCGGTGGGCCAGTCCGACGCTGGTTATAGCGCTGCACAGCGCCGTGACACCCAGACCCAGCGGCACACCACGGTGCTTCAGACGGCACACTGGTGTGCCGCGGAACAGCGGTTGGGAACCGCTGCTCTAGATGTTGTCAAACTACACATCCCGCTATGCTTTGTCAGGTATCAACTGTTAAGGCAACTGTTAAAGCAGTTAAAGCATTCTGGAGAGCCGCAGGTTGCCTACCACTGCACTAAGGGGTAAATTTATAAAGAGGCAATTTCATTGTTGGGTTGAAACTGCCCCCAATGGACTATTCACAGTTTGAACTGTCCTTTTCATACCACTGGCCATATATGTTGATTTGATGTGAGTTGTACAAACTGACAGCTGTATACTTAGAAAGGCTGATGGTTTGGTCATCTACAAGCCATACCAAAACTTAGAACAAAAAAGGCTAAAAAACAGAATAAAAACATAAAAAAAAAGATACGCTTACGATTCTGAAGATTTCATTCTTGTTCTTCAGCAGACGGGGCAGTAGATCGGAGCAGTGATGAAGAAGTGCATCACCTATGCTTTCCAATGATGTCATAAACATCCTCTATTTATAAGCTCTGACAGGTTTATTAACTGATGTGAATGGTCATTACTAATTTTACTAATTGTATTTAGTGGATATTGCAGTTAAGAAACCGCCCCCCAAAAAAATCGCCAAATCTACCCCTAGGAATCCTGTACTTTTATTTCATTTCCATCCATCCATCCAAGTGCAAAATTGGGCTTCAACTTGTTACCAAGTGTATTTATTTAGAAGTACTTAGGTCAGTTAGCTGCAAAGACCTTAGTAGAACTGTATAAATTGTGTATTATATATACATTATAGACCAGATTGAGGCAGGTCTGTGTCCGTTCGCACTCAGGTCTGTGTATAAGTGTGAGAAAGGTTAGTACACTCCCCTAACTTGTACGGGATTCCGGAAACCTTAAATTCAATGTTCTAATGTGCTTACATATGAAACTTTATTTGAAATGGGGAAAATGGGAGAGAGGGCGGAAGACCTGGCACTATTAAAGGTAATTCATACTACAACCGCCTCAGCTCCCCAATATTGATGGGAGGTGCACCCTAGGCAGTAAAGACATACATGCAAGAAAACTAAATACTTTAAACCTAAAAGTATAAACCTAAACGTAAAAGAAACCTAAAGTGGGACACTCTGAGATCGGTAATAAAAGGAACCATATGAATACATTAAAAATATAATTTATTGATATTCATTAAAACCATTAAAATACAAAAAAAAACCTGCAGGGTTTTTTTGTATTTGAACCTTTTTTAATGTCTTTGGCACTTTTGGAAATTTAATTTTTTTTTAAATATTTCACCTTCTGTCATCATAAAAATGGTTTTAATGCATATCAATAAATTAATCCTTGAATTGTCGATCTCAAAGTGCCCCATTTTAGGTACTTCCAGTATTTATTTTTCTTGCATGTGCTTACGCATGAATCAGATAAGCTTAGGGTTAGTTAGCATGCCTATCCTTGTCTACAGTGTGGGGATTAAGCATGCTAATATAATATATGATATGATACGTATACTTAGATGTGACAGTGATCTTCTCAGGAAACTTCCATGGATGACTAAAACTTCACAAATCTGGATCTGGTCCTATTTGGAAATATGTATTATATAAATTTTATGATATATGTATTACTTATACTTATTTACTTATACTTATTTAGGGTGCACCATACTGTTTATACTAAGAAAATCTCTTTCAATGGCGACAACCAGAATCCTTAGTGCAATGTGGCTGCAACTGAGAGCAGTAGTGTTACACTTTCTGGAGCTTGCCAAGATATTGTTTGCTTGTAAGTGAAGACATCAAGATCTATTTGGAATAGAAGTGTAAAAGAAATGTGTGGGAGTGTAATTTTATTAAGGGGATTTTAGCATAAAACTTGTGTCCTGTGTAATGAGAATTTTCCTTATTACAGTATAGGTGCTACAAGGCACAGTAAATAGTGGCTGCAGTGATACTGGTCGATAATGAGTTACACTATTATGCTGTCGACGGATCAGATCCTTCGGTAGCAGGGGTGCAGCAGGTAAACTTCCCTGTCACTCCTGTCTCTTGTTGTGTGTCAAAGGCAGGGGCTGCTAGACCCCTTCCTTAAGTTGATTGTGTTGATCAGTGGTCCTTACGATCGCTGACTGCAAAATTCAGGACAAACCCATCCCCAATTAATTGATTTAAATCTTTTCCCCATCCACATAGCATAATTAAGGTGGGCGGGGAAGAAGGACTGGCTAAGCAGGGGAGGAATTGAACATTGTTCTGTGGTCTTGAAGCTCTGGAGTCGGCATGTGCGCTCCAAGTAAATTGTCCTAACTTCTGGATATGTTTTCCATGAACTATATAACCAGGGGCAGGAGTGGATTATCCCATAATTAGTAGGCGGGGCCCAGATCTAAATGGGGGTGGGGTATGGGCGGGGACAGTGAAAATCTTCTTCTGGCTTGTGTAGACTATAACAAGATTGAGTGATACACTTTCATACCATTAAGAAAAACATTTATACATGTGAAAATGTAAATGAGAGAGCTGTATTGACATAAGAATAATGCAACATAGCCAACACATGACCTCCTCCCCCCAGGTAAGCTACGCCATGTGTATAAAGAGACACTGAAACCATCCATTTCTATTTACAAGAGAATTAAAGTTCAAACACCTTTTCCCTTACAGGAAACCACGGGTAGCTATTTTATCTGGGAATTGCTGAGGAGTCTGTCTAGCACAGGCTGCGTTCAAGCTTTAATAGGTGACTCAACTGAGCTCGGATACAAGCTCTCACAGTACGCTCTGTGTGGGTGGCCGTAAAAGTAGAAGCTGTCACAATATTAACAGGATGGCAAAAGCTTTCAGCTGTAACATTGTGACAAGGCACTACACACTTTTGGGAGGCATTGTGGAACTTACTATATAAACAGACAGATGGAGATGTTTTCCATTAACTAGAATATAAGTGTGTTGCAAATTAACTCATGCGATGACTGTACTAAGTGTTCTGCTGGATGAGAGGTTACAATATGAAAGGGAAAAACAGCCAGTGATGTCAATATGCAATATATACAGTTGGCAGACGGCAATTTAGAAATTAATTGGAATCTTTTATTTAAAAAAAAAACATCAATCGAGCATCAGCAAAGGGGCATTTCTTAATCGTTAGGATCAGAAAATGTCTACATTTTTTAGGGTATGCAGATTGTACAGGGAGGGTATGCCAAGCACCCTCAATTGTATCCAGAGTTACGGGCCGATTCAATTTGTATGGCGCAATGTTTTTCCCCCTTATGCAAACAGCTTTGAGTTTCAGTTTGCAAGGGGAGTGGCCTGTCATCGTCACTTGTGTAAGGTCCACAAACCATCAATCTGGGCGTGAGGGGGGTAGACTCCAGTTTTTATTATATATGGTAATGTCCACAGACTGTAAATCTGAGCATGCTAGGAGAGGGGCCTTCTGTCATCCACACTTAAGGTAGCATATCTTCCAGCCTTGCTGTTCCTGAAAATGGGACAATTAAGTCCCACCCTAGCTCCACCCAAGTCCAACCCTGGCCCTACCCAAAGCCGAAAAAATAAAAAACAAAACAGTTTTGTCCCCTAATTGTGACAAAGTGCAGGCAGACAGGACAGTCACTCAAAATAAAGACTGAATTTAAAACACGTAGCAGGGACAGGCTGGGTCGGGGGCTAGGGATGCCTTTGCCCCCCCTGGGCCGCAGCACCATCGAAGTGTCCAGGGCCGCGGCTGCTTGGAAATGATGGCTCTGCCTCTTCCCCACGTGTACAGTGCCAGATCGTGACTAGCGGTGTGTTCTCTGCGTCTCCACCATCCAGCTATCGCGGGTTACTGCTATCGTCCAACCCTGCCTGCCACCTCTGTGACACCTTACACTGTTTTTTGGGATCCACGCCCTGAGTCGCCTTCTCAGGTTACCAGGGCAATGTCCTTGCCTCTAGGAGAGCAATGCAGCACACCCGTTGCTCAGCTGCACAGGTATCTCTCTGAGAAAAAATAAAACCCAATACTTAAAACCCAATACTTAATAGTCAATGTGTGGTCAAATACTCTATCTCATGCAATAGACCATACTACACTTTTATCTTTACTGTTAATCAATTCAATGTACTTGCATTACAAGACATTCCATTACTTCCAAGACGTGGCTATCTACCGAAAGAAACAAATAACTACCCACACCAGGCCAAAAATCTGATGTGGCCATTCACTAAAACTGCAGCAACATTTTATATACTAAGATATTTCTAATTTATGTTAATATAAAGTCCAATCTCTTTCACTTATCTTCACAAAAAAAGGCAGAATTTCATTCAAGCCTAAAGGGGCTACTGAGACAATACAGTGAATCCACCTAGCCTCTAACTGTAAGAGTTGTTTATGCCAGTACCCTCTTCTAATAAATGCTGGGACATGATCGATCATTCGGTATCTTAAGCTGGCCAACAAATGTCCCTCTTGTAGAAAGTGCTTGGCTACTGGCTGATCCGATGTGCCTTTTTGTAAAGCTCCCCCGATAGAAGATCTATGTACGTTCATCCTCTCTTTGAACTGACAGATAGTTGTTCCTATATATACCTTGCTGCATGGGCATTTTTTCCTCAGAGAGAGATGCCAATGTGGGCTGAGCTCCAGGTGTGTGGCACTGCTCTCCTAGAGATGTGAGGACATTGCCCTGGTAACCTGGTCCGGTCTTGTCATCGGGAGTGCATCCCACTCACCGGGGGAGATTCTCCAGTGGCCAACATAATCCCTGAGAGTTTTTAATGTTTGTGTTGTTGGTATGTGTATTATGCTGTATGTTGCTGTATTTTATGGTCCTGATGAAAGCTGCCATGGCAGTTGAAACGTCGACTAATGTAATACAGTTTTTGGCTTCAATAAATCGCATTCTTATAATGACAAGATTGAGAGTGCCGCTCCTTTTCAGATGTTTGTATGAAAGACTTGAGCTGGGCACCTCAGCAATTGAACACCATTGTGCATCCTACCTGGCCCTACCTATATATTATATATAAATATAATTCACATAGATGTGCATGTGTGCATTGATTCCTGTCTATAAACCAGCCAGTGTGACTCTCATGGGGATACAAGGAGGATTTAGCCATTTGCTATTCCATGTCCTACAATGCTCTTTGTCATAACTGAAAACTGCTCTAAATAGTATTCAGTTAATATGTACAAAAAAACTATTTCTAACTAAAGATGTATTTTTTATTTAATTCACTATAATAGATGAAGCTAGGCTTTTTGTAGACTTTTGTAACGATTTTGTAACACCACCAATCAGTCTGAACACTGGCTGCCTGACTGAGCATGATACAAAACACAGTTCGCCAATACAATAATATGTAATTATAATTTTTCTATTGTTGAGATTTTTTTCCTATGAAACTGTGGCTATAAGAATGGTAACAGATAATACTGGGTGACAAAAACCTGATTTTGATAATTTCCAATGCAATATCTATAGTCCCCAAGTGGAAAATGTTTAACCTCTTTATTACGTGAAGCCTCTGTATTTCTATTACTCCCTGTGGCAGCAAACAGAGTTAATAATGTAAGTGTTTTTGCATCTGATTTTCTGTTTAGTAAAAAAAAAACCTCCTTTCTATACCCTGTTATGAGAGAAGTTGTTTGCCATAGCAACAAGAAATGAAAGAGCCTCTATTTTATGTAGGCCAAATTGCTGTCTCCTCTTGTACAGCATTGCATTTCAATCACAATATTATCACATCACTGCATCGAGGCTGCCTCTCTCTCTATAACTGTTGGCTTGCTCCCTGTACAAGTAAGCACTCTGCATCCCTTCCCTCCAGATGCGGCAATTGAAGAATGAAAGAAAAGGTGTCAGATTTAACGAATCCATGTAAGACAAACAAAAATTAATTTGGTGAGGGGAAAAACAGGCAGCTGGGAACGAAAGGCGTCCTTGTCACTAGGCTGTGATTACCTTTCTTTTGTGTGGAGATGTATCTCCTCTACTTACTGTATTAAGGCTGGAAAGCAGTTTCCCCACAACTTCAGATTGCATAATTTATATTATTAGTAAAGGAAAAATGACACACAATGAATTGCAATTTCAGAAAACAAAAAAAAGAAGCTTTAGTAGTGACAGAGGAGCTGACCAGGTCTGCAGAAATGTGCAGTAGAGGGGAGTGAACTCCCCTGTCCAGGGGTCTATAATATATATA